>JAHXMQ010003319.1:68800840-68834530 GCA_020466415.1 Ammodramus savannarum pratensis | reverse complement strand
AGTATTTGGTATGTATTTATTGTAATTATGACTCAGAGTAGGCAATTATATATGGGAACTAGGCTATGATCCACTTTTACTGGCCAAGCTCACTCTGTGTTTTCTAAACCCAGGATTTTATAAAGTAATCATTGGGGACCTTAGTTTCTGTAACCTGGATAGCATTTGAAATGTCAAGTAACTTTATAAGGTGTGGCTTCCACCTTGAATTTAATCTACTAAAATTTTTGAGGCAGATTTAGGTGTGGAGTAAAAATTTTGTGAAGTAGTAGTTCATGAACACCTGCCTTCTGTCACAAAGAAATATCACTTTGTATTTGGGAGTAATTCGAGTTGGACTTCATGGGACAGTAGGTCTGAAGTGCTAAATGTAGCTTATCTTAAAATACTAAAATTTCTCAATATGTTAAAAGGGGAAACAAAAGTTAGGAGATGGATAGTTTTAGTAGAAGATAATTGCCTTTGGCTTTAAATGATGGAGGACCCACAAACTGTTAGGGAAACAAACAAGGATCTTACATGGCATTTATAAGCCTCAGAATATTCTATAAGGATGCATGAGAACCTTCAGTACTCTTACTTTAAGCAGAGAAAATGAAAGAAAGAGGAAAAATTGATAATTAAGTTAATGGGAGAATTCAGGGCTTGACTGAACAGAGCTGTAATACCGAGCACTGGACAGGTGAAGGTGGATTAGAAATTTTCCAATTCACACTTTTTTCTGCCTTTGTTCTGGCAATAATAAAGCTGTCTTGGCCTGAAATACAAACAGTAGCAATGCTATTGCACTGTACTGGCAATCACTGAAATACATGGGACCAGCCACTGATAAAATAACTTTGCTGCTGTGCACGGAGATGCCTTCGTGCCCATGCACAGAATGTGTGGGAGCTGTCACTGGCAGTGCAATGCAATGCCATTACCTCTTGGTTTAAAACTTTGTACGGGGAGATAATTCTCTTAAGGAAATCTCAACTTTACAGCGATTTTTTTCAGTGTTTGGGAGCGTGTTCTGGCTGATTCTCAGGCCTCTTATGGGTTTAATATTAAAGTAGATTTTCATAGTATGTCCTTTTTTTAAATACAGCCATTGGTATTTATTGTGAAGGGGAAGGGAAGGAAAAGGTTGAGGAAAACTCTGGGATCTCCATTCTTCATGCAATCTGAATATTTTAATATCAATTCAGAACAAAACCCGCCTGAATTTGGGATGTCTGCTAGGATCAGAGAAGTATTTAATGTCATAAGAGGAGGAAAACATGTTGTGTGACTTTAAAAAAAATCAGAATAATTCCCAAGATGTAAAACTTACTGTTTCTATATTTGTATAAAATTTTAATTGTTTAACTGCATGAGATGGTTCTGCTTATTTTCTGGGAATTTCAATTAATGTTTTCTTTCTGTGCTTTGTTTTGTTCAAGTTCCCTTCAGAGAAGAAGAAATATGGACCTTGTAAATATTTCTTGCACTGGGAGGCAAATTTCACAAAACAGTGAGTTAAGCATGCTGATATTTATGTCTTGAATAGTAAAGAAAAATAAACCTTGGACTGGTTGTCTAAAATAATTGTTACTTACATATTTTAAGAAATATTGGGCATCTCAAAGGTCTAGAAGAACTGATTCATGTGATAGGACAGGATTGAATCAGTTCTCCATTTTTACGTACTTTTTGAATATATCCAAATAAAAAAAAAAAATAGAAAATCTACTCTTCAAGCCCCATTTATTTTAATATATATATTTAGACTAGTGTTTAAGTTTGTAATATTAGATCCAGATTTTTTTTAAGCAGAGTTAATTTCTTGAAAGATAGAAGAAGTGTATTCCTGACTAATGCTGCTTCATGTGAGTTTATAAGTGCTCATAGCTCCTGGAAAGAACAGGAAATTTATTGTATTAAATAGTTTGCTGAAGTGTTTTGAAGTCTTGTGCAGTCAGCTGGAAACTTCTTCCATATTTAAAAAATGTCTTTTTTGAGGTTATGTGTTTATTTTAAGAAATACCTGGTGACAAAAGATGGTGCACAAAAGAGTTGTGTGGTGGTTTGTTTTTGGTATTTTTTAAAAGTCAGAATAAAGAGCTTTGGAGTTACTGCTTCTTAGACCAGACCATTGAAGGTTTTTTTATTGTAACTTGATGCAGGGTAGGAAAGAAGAAAATCCCTGCATGCCAGTTATATTCAAATCACATAACAATGTTAATGTCTATGGGGAAAAGAAGGTCTCTGGAGTTCATGTAGAAACAGGACATTGTTTCTTGTTCCTCAAAGCTTTTTCTGGGAAGGACAGAAATGCAAGCTGCACAATCTGTTCCCTTGTTGATCTCATTATGGCTTTAGCAGAGCATTTGTGACTCACAGTAGAGCACCGTGTGACTGTATCTGTTTATTTATTATTTATTGATTTGCTTTAAGATGCTGCCATGGAAGAAAAGCCACCCATCATCTCTCCATATGGGGAAACCTTTGTTTGTGACAACGCTAAAGGTGCTAAAGTAAGTAGAGAAGCCTGAATGTATCTAGTCTGTCTTCACTTTCATCTTCATGCTGGCTATTTCATACTGGCTTAATTTTTTTTTTTGTGCTCTTTTAGTTGCCAGTCCTTGATTTCTGTCATTTTAGGTGTATGCAAAGGGTTTATGATGTAAATATATGAGGACTAATGTAATGACTTTTGTTAATCCCAAGAAACACTTTGGATGTTTAGTGGTAATAAGAAGCTGCAGTGTATGCTTTGGTTGTTTCTGGGTTCATAATTGAGGTTAAGCTGTTGAAATTTGAAACCGTTAGAATTTACTAAGAACGCTAAAAGTGGCTTTTGTTGCCATCTGAGAATTGCAGATCTAGGCTGGGTGTCTCTGCACAGACTTTTGCATATCCTGTGACAGCAGCTTGCACATTAGGTTGGGTGATGTGATGGTCACATTTGGCCGTGCCCTTTTTCAGTTCCTGTATATGAAATTCTCAGGACTTTTAAGTTCTTGCATGATGTTTTTCATGCGTCTCCTAAACTTGCTGTACACCCCAAAAGTCACTTTTCTTTTAAGATTCTGTGAAGTGAATGTTGTTGTTGGGGTCGGTGGTTGGTGTGAGTGGCACAGATGACATGGACAGACTCTTGGATCCCTGCAGGGAGATGTGGGAGGCAATTGGCTCAGGGAGGCATCTGCCCAATGCTCCTGCTTCTGTCTCGGCAGGAGGCAGGCCAGAAATTGCTGATTCTGTGATTGCTTAGACTTCTTACAGCCAGTCTCAAGCCACAGAATTAAAGATAACAGGAAATTCTTCTGCCCTGCCCTTCAGTCTAATGGTTCATTTTTAAACTATTGCAAACTGTTGACTAAAATAAAACCTACTCAAATGGATGTCTAGGATTTTTCTTTCTCCCATTCTAATTTCTTTATAAGTGACCAATAAAAGTAAATGGTTCAAATTTTGTGTTCCAATGAGAGTAGTTTTATAGGAATAAAAGTAATCTCTTTTTGATGCATGCTTTGTTCTGGATGTATACTATGCTTTTTTTGTTCTTGTTGACCTTTTAACACAGTACACATAAAATCATACCTTGCCTTTCCTGGTTGTTATGTTCATGCAAAGCTGACCTTTGAGCGTTCATTTTCTTTCCTTGAATGCAATGCCTTGTCTGTGCTGATGTCTTTAAAAATTCAGAATTTACCTTTTGTAATTGTTTCAATGGTCTAAGCTGATTTTGTAGCAGTTTCCTCGGTCTCTTGTTACTTATTAGCATTTTTCTGTACATTTCATTGAAATGGTTGTTTGTGAAAAAGCATATCCACAAAGGTTGTCAGCACTCTTTCTTATCTTACAAAGGCACAAAGTACAAAAATACCGTGCTGTTAAACTGGGTTAACTGCTTGAAACTAAATTGCTATTTTGCTGGATCTGGAATCATGATTAATGCACTGTATTATGATTTGGATTTTAATATCACTTCCATGTATGTGAACAGTTTCTCACATTATGTTTATCACATTACAGCTGATTTTAGTTCCATTAGCACTTAATTGTGGCAGAGGTCACAAAGAAGAACTATGTAACAAGCATCTTGAGATACATTTCACTTTCGGATTTTTTTCAGCAGAAGCCAATATCCTGGGAACACATAAGAATATTTAGATAACACTGTGAAGTGTCTGAGATTTTAGAGCTTGTTGCTGCGGCTTCATGTTAAGTCATGAGAGTATAGTTTGTCCATATGAATAAAAGGTATCAAGCTATTATACTAAAGACTGAAATTTGTTCTAAGGCCTTGTAAGTTGGCCATCACCCTTCCTTCTCTTTCATTGGTGTAAAGAAAAGGCTTTTGTGAGGGGAGTGACTGTATAAATAGGTAATGAGTCACTACAACTGGGAGTGAGGATGAGAGAACAGGGGAATGAAGGTTATAAAGAAAATATACCTTTGGTTTGGGTCAGGAAGAAAGATTAGTATAAAGAGAAACTTCTGAAAGGCAACCTGAAGAAGGAACTGGGTTTTTTAAAATGCTGATTTAAAAACAACACAAAAATTCAAGGGTTTTAGCAACATTTTGTTCTTGTCTAACTAAGAGAGTCAAGTATATCAGAATTCCTCTGGAGGAAGACTGAATTCTAATGAGTGTAGGCCTCATGAGTGACATACTGGCTTTATTCCTTGCTGCAGACAGACTAAATTGAACATGCAATCTGAGCTCAGTAAATTGTGTGAGCTGAGTACTGGGACACTGTGGAAGGCTGGCTGCATTGCATTTCATGAGAAAATGCTTTGTGCAATACCTCAGACACTTGAAGGAGGTGGGGATTTTATCTTGTATTGAGCCTGAGCATCTTGCAGGATACTTCTGTAAACAGCACAATGCAAATGCTTGGGTTTTCATTTGTCTGAAATAGATTTTTGTGAGCAAATAGAACTTCCTTTACCCACAACTTGTCTTCATTTGTGGACTTTTACATTTTAAATTCTACTGACAATAGCAATGCATTTCTTAGTTATTGCTTGGGAGTTATCAGACTCTGAATTCCCTTGCTCAAGCACTGAAGATTCTGGAGTGAGCAGCAGCAGGACATCAGACTGTTACAGTGTTGTGGTTCTTGGCAGGCAGGAAGAGGCACTGCCATGTATCTTCAGTGGATTTCAGTTGTATCCTCGTGAACAAATGAAGACAAAGGACACTGACTGTTTTTACTCTGAGAACGTTTCATGCACCATGATGTTAGCCTCTTAACTGTTGTGCAGAAGTGTGGCCATTTCCCCTTCTTCTGGTAGATTCCAGGCAATGGAAATACTTGATAAACAGTTGATAAAGTTGATAATTGCTTTTGAGTTTTCTTTTAATTTGTCTACAGAGTACATTGATGCTTTTTGCTTAGTTTTTTATAGGGTTTGTTTGGTTGCTTTTGTTGATGTGTTGGGGAGTTTGTGTTGTTTTTTGGTTGGTTTTTCTCTTTTTTTTTTTTAGCCCCTTTAGCTACAGTGCAGTACTGTGATGTGTGGGTGGTTAGATTTTATTTTTATAATGGGTCTGTTTGGCAGAGGCAGACAGACAGTTCACCTAGATTTATCCTAGCACCAGACTGATTTCTGCACTTTTGCTGTGCGCTTCCTCTGCTTTGAGCTGTGTCTTTTTTTAGTCTTGCCTTTCCATGTCACCAAGGTGCAGTCCTCAAGTACAACATTACTTTCTGCTACTCAGAGAACAAATGGCAATGTTGTGAAAGCTTATCCACTTTGTTTCTGCCATTGTTCAGCTTCATTACATACACATAAAAGCTTAAATGAGTTGATTAAAACATTTATTCCAGAAAGCATGAAGATGTTAAGTTTAGGGTTTTTTTAAGGAAGAAAGACTGAAAAGCCTAGTAGTGCTATATGATTGTCAGATTAAGTTTAGGAAGTGTGAAATGTAATGTTCATGAGCAGTGTTAACCTTGACATTTTGTACACTGCAAGCAGTTTACAAAGCAGTGTGATAAAGATTTCTAAGCAAAAGTTAATAGATGAGCCTTTTAGGAAGAAGTTCTTGGCAAGAAGTAACCCAAAAAACCCTAATGACATATATTCAGTGTGTCTGGGTTCAGTTTTGCTTTAGGATTTTGATTTTGCCATTAAGTGTTCTGTGAAGGCTGTGCATTTATTCCAAGAAGAAATATTGTTATGAATGATAGGCTAACAGTGGCAAATTATAAATGGTACTTAAGCTGCATGTAACTTGTGACTCTTGAGCTTAAAAAATATTCAGTTGTTGTGGTTTAACCCCAGGTAGAATCAGAACACAGCTGCTTGCTTGCTCCCACTGCAGTGTGGGCACCTGGAAAACAAGTAACCTGTTAGATGGTGCAATAAGGCCAGCTCAATAATCACTACAAAGCAAAATGTAATTATAACACTAATGCTGCTAGTCAGTGTAGTGGGAAGGAGCGAGCCTGGTGCTCTGTGCTGTGGAGCATCCCTTGGCCAGTCTGGCTCAGCTGCCCTGGCCCTGCGCCCTCCTGGCTTCCTTCTCTGCTCAGGGGCAGAGCTTGGGAAACTCGAGTCCTTGGCTTGGAGTGAGCTGTGCCCAGCCACAGCAGTGTTATCAGCATTGTTATCAGCATTGCTCTCATTCTGAAATGCAAAACATAGCTGTGCACTATGAGAAAATCAACTCTGTCCCTGCCAAAACCAGCATGTCAGTGGTGCCTTGAGAAAAATCAGAGCAGTGCTATTTCCATACACTGAATCTCTTCATCTGATTTGTTTGTATCAGGTTTTTTGGGCCATGCTTAAATGTTGGAAATAACATTTCTTGGAATACAAAAATCAGCTTTCAAGTGCACGTTTGAAAATGGGGGAAAGAACAGTGCTGCTAGCTAGGCTGTTTGTGTGTGATTTGTATCTACAGTAATTTAAATATCACTTCTTCAGTTAAAAATGTTTGTTACAATATATTTCTTTTCTAGGAACTTCATGGAAATGATTTCCTGGCTTGTGAAAATAAATTGGATCTAGGGATGAATGAAGAATATTCTTCTAAGAATCTATGGTATTAAATAAGAATTACTGAGAAACTCGAAGTGTAAAGAAGAAAATGCTATTTACTGATGTCACAAGTTGATCTCTAGCTCTGAGGGCACAACCATGACTATATATTTTTTTCTTCTGTTTGAGGCTTTACCCCATCCTATATAAGGCAAATCTGGGCACTGTGGCTTTTCTGAGACTATTTGAGCTAGGTTTCAGAATCTCTTGTGAATTTGGAGAGTGTCCCTGTTTTCCCCAGTCAGAATAAGGGAGGCCAAGGCATTTTTGTATGTCTCATAGCTAGTTGTGTCTGACTGCTCACATAATTTACTTTGTCATTAGAGAAAAACCAACTCATCCAAACAAGCACAAAACTAAAACACATTCAGCACCCCTGTCCTGGGACAGTGGCTGGATGGAGTGGGAGCTGATGTGCTTCTCTCTCAGTGATCCAGGCTGCTCCAGGCTCCTGGTGAGCTGGGAGAGGGAACAGAGAGGTGACACTGAAAGGAGAATTCACTTTTAAATTGCTGTTCAGGCTTCCAAAGCAGTGTTATCTTGGCACTATTCCTGTCGAATGGAGAAATTGGGATTCAGGGTGGTCATAGTTATAAGATATGTTGTGTTTAGCAGGTCTGTGGTTCCCTGTGATTATAAAGTTATAAACATAATATATTTACCAGTATTTGTTCTAATTACTGATTTTTTATACTTGTGCATTGTAGTAACACATTTTAAGAGTAGAATTCACTTTTTCTTTCCAGTTACTTGAGTAATCAGAAGGAGAAGACAAAAGAAATTGCAAAAAATGAATCCTTGTCTCAGGAAGAGCCATCATTAACACCAGAAGAATCTGAAAGTGAATCTGTGTATTCTACTGTGGAACGACATACTTTGTCTTTAAAAAAAAAGAAAACTAAAACCAAAACACACACAGCATCTTGCAGTAAGATACAAAGTGGAGATTCTGATCGCTTGGCCAGTGAACAAATGAATTTTTGGCAATTTGGTGGAGATCAGACTTTGACTGGAAACGAATCAATAACACCATATGCTTGCTTTTATGGACCATCAGTAAAGAAGGTTAAAGCAGGATGGCTGGATAAATTATCCCCTCAAGGGTATGGTATTTGTGTGACTGTGACAATGTGTGCTTGCATGAGAGATATTAAGTTTGTATTTAGTCTCTGCTTAATATTTGTAGTGGAAGGGGAAAGGGAATTGTTTTCATTGAAGGAGCACCAGGCTTTTGTGAATTTAAAAGTTTTTAGTGAAGTTACCTATTCTAACGTTTTTTTACGAGATGTACTCAGGGAAGATCTTTTTCTTAAAATTGTTGATCTCTACTCATGAGCTACAGTGGAAAAATACAGAATGAAGTTGTGCCAGTATTTCCAGTTAAAAACTAAATTTTTGCTGATCTTTTGTGGTCCACAAAGTAAGTGAAAGAAAACTCTGATTCTGAAATACTACTTTACTAATTTAGCTGTGGATTGTAATTGAGTAATTAGTGTGACTGGAAGCTCTGTTGCTTTCTGTCTGTGTTATTTGAGCTTTGAGTTCAGAATTCGCCTGGGCTGAATTCCTCCTATTTAATTTAATTTTTGTGCCTGAAATTTGATGGTAGGAATTTGAGCTCAAGTCTCAAGATTACAAATAATGAAGAGAAGGGGCCACAATAGAAAATGAATTCTCTCTGTCACATTTGGGAGTTAGATGACAGCAACAATAACAACAACAACACATCTTATGTTTGATTTCTGTTAGAAGTTCTTTGTTTTATTTTAGCTGATTTTAAACTCATTAGACTGTTTTTCACTAAAGAATGCTTTCTTAGCAGATCTTCCATCATGAATACTTGCTAACTCTCATAAGTTGTTCTGACTTCCTCCTTTGGAATTGTAGTTTTCAGTTTCTATTTTTCTTATAACCTATGTTCTTATGAATTATATGAATCCTTTTTTATAATTGAAAGTGGCATAATTTCACTTTTTAAGTCTGTTTCTGATCTTCACTAGGATTTAGCATCTGGAAATTAAAGCTGTTGTGCTTGTTAGTGCTAAAATACATCTACTGCACTTCTATTCAAGCCTTAATAGACCTGCA
Source organism: Ammodramus savannarum pratensis (assembly GCA_020466415.1). Classification (NCBI taxonomy): domain Eukaryota; kingdom Metazoa; phylum Chordata; class Aves; order Passeriformes; family Passerellidae; genus Ammodramus; species Ammodramus savannarum. The sequence goes on along the minus strand of JAHXMQ010003319.1, from coordinate 68,825,425 downwards.
TTCCTTGTTATTAGGACAGTACATTGAGCTGTGCTGAAAGCTGTTAAAGTTTTTGGCCTTTTCTTTGATTATTTTTTGCCATAATAATCATCAGCAATATAATTCAGTATAAATAATATATAATTTTTTTAAGTGAGAAATTTATGTTATTATGTTATTGTTTTGGGATAAAACATTATTTGAACTCACTGGAAGAAGCTCTGTTGTATAGCAATTTCCATTTTTTTGTGTTCCTTTCTAGGGAATTGATTTGACATTTTATTATTTTTAAATTTTTTTTTTGCCTTGATCCACTTGATACATTGTTGAAGGTGATTACTAAGATGGAATAAAAGGTTTAATAAAACTTTTTTACCATCACAGAATTTCAGTGTGCTCAAAACTATTTTCTTTCCTTTTTAAATTATTTTGAAACTTTTGTCCACATTTATGGATTGCCATTGTTCACCTTTACTAAAGACTCAAAGAGTAATTACCCACAGAGTGTTTCCACATTTTTTTTTCAGAATTATTGGGATACTGAGCTCTTGGAAAGCTGCAGTTAGCTGTGCTCTTGTTCTATTTTATTTACAGGGTTTTTTTAACACTTTTGGCAGTTAGCTAGCAGAATGATGAAAAGTATAATTCTTGATTCCAGCTGGCTTGTCTTGCTCCATTTGAAGGGATAGAGTTGAGAACAAGTTATGAAAACTTCAAGGAAGTGCCATGGGAAGATGTATTATTTGGAAAAGATAATGAGTTAACCACACAATCAGCAGTGATTAGAGCTGAGTGGAAGAGCTGCGTGGTCATTGGCCTGGATGCAGGGACAGTGCACAGCTGCAGCTCAAGGACTTTGTCTCAGGGGTGCTTCAGTGAATGATACATTTTTGTTTCTGTTGCTTACAATTCCATTTCTCAAGTATCCCAAGAATTAAAAAATCTCGACAGAATTCTAAAAGAATTTTTTTTCAAACTATTGAAGCGCTGCCCTATTTTATTCTCATTCTTTTTATAAAGCTCAAATTTACACCCAGAAGTTTGTGATTCCTTGGGAAAAAGAATATATATTGTTTTCTGAAATTGCTAGAAATCACGCAATAAAGTATGGGCTCTGTTTTTTTAGTTAATTCACTATGAATTCTGCAGCCTTTCAGTTTGCTCACACTCTATGTGGTACTTGGGTTCACTCGTGCCTATATAATCTTGAAGTTTATTGACATCTTAATGCAAAATAGATGGTACATTGGCCTTTCCAGGTTATGAAAAATGATGATTTATTGTAGTCATATAATGCAAGTTAATTAAGCCAGAGCTGCTATTTGATTAAAGTTTTGATAAGCTATCAGAGTCTACTAATCCTAAAGCAGAGCACTCATTTAAAAGGAAAGGAAATAATGTTGGGAAAATACATTAGTGGGGTCTTGTTCTTGCCCAATTAACTTGTCTAATAGATTTTAGAATGGAGACATTTTTAGATGATAATTAACAAGCTGTCCACATTTTTACTGAGTGTAATGGATACTTGAGGTTAACGTAAAAATAAATTTTTAGAAGGTCTTTATAGAGTGTGAGTTAATGGCACACCGAAAGTTTCCCATTAAGGATGTCCAGTTGATAACACACATTGAAAATTAAATTTCATGTTGTGCTTGTTGGGAGGTGTGGTGTGCTGCTGTGCATTCATTGGCCAGAACACAGAGCCCTGGGGAGATGTTGGTGTGCAATGGCTGGAGGTGCCATGGCAGCAAGCAGAGATGGCCTTGCCATGAGCACGACAGGGAGATGCTCATTTGGGGTTCTCAGCTTTCATTTTTGGAAAGGCTCTTAATAGGGCTTGTGGTGACTAAAGTCATGCTCTGTGTTCTGAATATTCATGTGAACAGAAATATGACCTCTCTGTAGTTTGTGATTGAGACATTCTTAAAACCAGTGTTAGCTGTGTGTTAATTGTGTTCATTTTTGGTTCCAGCAAACGAGTGTTTCAGAAGCGCTGGGTTAAATTTGATGGAGAGAGCATTTCTTATTACAACAATGAAAAGGTAAGAGATGTTTTGGTCGTGTTTGGAGCAAAGTGCATCTGTGTAGTACACCAAGTACTGTAATTAGAATCTGAGGAATTAGAAATGAATAGCCATCCTAGGTTAATTTTCAATTCTAAAATACTAGGGTGAGATGTAATTAAGTATTTTGAGGTGTCCTTGTCTTCATGTATTGTTCATCCTTTTATTGCCTAGAAGGGCTTGTATTACTCACCTTTCCAGTAGATATCATCAGGGTTGATCATGAAGAAAGACTTGAAAAAAATAGAGAAATGGGATTTGCCTAACACTGTCTGTAGCATAATTAGGGAAAGAAATGCTAATAAAGAACTTAGTCTTTTATCTGCACTGGGAATTTATTTTTATTTTTTTTCTTCCCTTTGAAAGTCTCTGAAAGTGTTACTTGGAGGTCATTTGTAATATGTCTGTTTGTCATAAGGGATTTCAGAAGTATTCCCTGCTGCTGGATTGAATGTTTAGTGTGTCACACGATGCATAGGAAGGCACCAGCTCTGCACCCTCTGTTTGAAAGGTCTGTGTGGTGGGTTAGGCTGTCAGCAGCTGGGCAAACACCTGTGTGAAGCCTCTTGGTGTCACTTTTTCTGGAATCTGAGTCCAGGCCTCACTCTGGGCATTGAAGGACAGGCTGCTTGGTCTCTGTGTATGGTTTGACCACATTTAGTGTCTGACTTGCTAACTTGGTGAGTCACATACATGAAGAAATGTTATATCCGAGAGCTGCAAGGCCTGAAGCACAATTCTGGGAACTGAGGATTTGGTGAAACTCAAAATAGTTTGCAGGTAGGAGGAAAACATAGTTGGGTACCAGTATTAGTGCCAATGGGATTGTGCTGAACGAGCAGTGGTGCCACTCAAGAAAATGAGTGTTTGGTGTAGTGGTCTCTGCTGGATCTCTGTCTCCACACCCAGGGTGTTCATATTTCAGGTAAGATGGAAATCAGCCTTTTGCTGCTGTTGCTTGTGTGTGTTACCTTGACATTATAAACAATTATTTGCAGACCCATCAAGACCTTTGTGCAGCTTGAGCCCCTTGCAAGGTCTTGCATGTCCCCCTTCCCACTACATAGCTGGCCATTTATATATTTAAGTGGGGAAGTTGTTGTTTTAATTTCAGAACTTAATGGCAAGTTCTGTCTCTTCTAGTGTGTGTTTGTCTTAGGACGTTCCTACACAGATAAGAAATTATACTTTCGATTTCATGTATATAGAAGAGATTCATGTTATAAAGAAATTATACTTTCGGTTTCATGTATCAATTAAAAGTAGTTCTCAGAAGGAAACCAATCCATACTTGATATTTTTCTTCTTATTACAAGCAGAGAAGGTTAGACTCAGTGGAATGGAACTGTTCATTTTACCCAGGAACAGTACTGATTTTAAATAGCTCTATTTGTCATTCAAATTAGGAGCTAGAGTGAGGTTCTCAAGAAGGGGAAGTGTACTGCATGGCTAGTGAAGAGTGACATAACCAGAGACTATAGGGGGAAGACACAGAGAAAATTATTCCTGAAAATGCCCATATGAATACTTCTTTGAATGATTTAAACACCAATTTTATACAGATTTTCCTGACCTTGTTTTAATTGTCTATCCAGTTCTGCTTGATGAAGATCTCTACTTTGTATACTTTGTATCTGCATACATGAAAAAAATGATTCAGCTTTTAACAAACAGCATCTGACCTAGGCAGAGTTCTGGGTTGAATCTGTGTTGCTCTCATTTCTCCTGTGTCCCTGGTCCTGGGAAAGCTGCTGCAATCAGAGCACCATCCCGTGTGCTTTGTCTCAAGAGAGTGTGGTTTGCTGAGCAGGGGAAGGTAGAATTTGAGTTGTTTTGTCAGCTACCCTGTATGCACAAGTTTTGCTTCAAATTTCTTCCTACTTTAGGCAGAAATCTGGTCTTTTACCATGCACTTCATAGTAAGGCAAAAACTTCTGTTTATGTTGAAAGTTTTTATTTAAAGCACCTTACCATCCCTGACAATTACATTAGTGATTTAGGAAAAAGATTTCACACTTCAAGTGGAGAACTTCAACATTTTGTTGTGTCACAGTACAAGTGAACATTACAAAGGGTGAAGTTCACTGCAAAACAGATGAATCACTGTCATTCTTGAAATACTTCTGTTCTAGAAGTCAAAAATGGTATTTTCTGTGATCCGTTAGCTCATCTCTGAATCACGACCATCAAGGAGTGATATGGTGGGGCTTTATTTGAAAATTAAATTTTCTGCCAAACAGCTGATACAAAAAACTCCAACATTTTGCTTTTCCCTGCTGGAAATTTTTTTGTCAGAGAATTCTTAGCAGCTTTAACACTAGTTTACACCACTCAGTGACAGAATAAATAGCTGTGAAGTTCTTGGCTGTGTTTGTTTTGGTTTGCTTTCTATATTCTTAAATAATTCACCTAATTTCTAGTCTGGAGTATTTCAAAGAGAGTTATTGTATCTTGATCTACAAGAGCTTTTTAACAGGCATTTTTTTTGCACATGAAAGAAAAGCTGCTGCACAAGAGAAATAGATTGATAAATTATTATGGTTTAAACTGTATTTGAAGATATGTATGCCTTGGAGAACAAAGCTTTAAAAAGGATGATGCATGATTGTTTAAATAGCAAAGCAAAACTATGCTCAGCTTAAAAGGAAATTGACTCTTTTTTAGCAAATGAAATAAAATAGTTGTAACTTCTGCAGTCTGTTGTTCTCTCGCAGCAGTACCGAATGCAGCCAGTAGATGCCTGCAAACACCATAACATATTTATAACTGAACACTTACAGAAACAGTAGATGTAAAAGAATTGTTTTACCATGGAAGGATCAGTAGTTAACTTAATATCCAACCTCATTAGAATATGTAAAAATCACTTTTTTAACAAATATAGCCATAATGAACATAGCTATGCAGTTCTATCTGTGGTCATTCTGACTATTCCTTGTGTGTAACTGTAGTAACATGCTTGCTTCTGCTGTGTTTCAATGTTTCTGTTTATTTATCACTAAACGTCCTTTACCGACATGTATTAGTACCACAAAGTGAAACAACATTAGTGTATTAAACTCAGTAAACAAAAAATGATCCAGTGTATCCTTTCTGCTTCACATTTACAATGTTCCTCGAGTGCTTGTATGAAGTCTGTTATAATAATTTATACTTTGGGAGGGAAGTTATTACAGAGCAATTTCTTTATGGGAAGCTGACTCGGACTATTACTGCATCTGAATCATAAATTTTATCAGCATATCTGACTTGTCTTGGTCAGAAAATGAATTTAGGAAAGTGTAGTGGAGACAAGAGCAGCATTAACTCTGGAATCCAGAAATAATACAGATGTATTTCTGCAGTGCACATCTGCTTCAGCTTTCCTTCCTGTCAACCCCCACCCCAAACCCTCAGGGTAATTAGTTTAAAAGGTGAGCTAATTGAAGGGAGTGCTTGTGGCAGTCCCTTTCTGCCACCTTGCATTTGTGTTCCATTCACTTGTCCTAATACCTAGTTGGTAATCTAAAAAGCCATTTGGTTTGCTTGTGCACAGCTTCTGCTTTCCCTCCTCAAGTGTGTCTATCTCAACCCACCAGTTCTCATGTTTATTCTCCTGATTGTCTCCCCATCCCAGCTGTGAGAAGAGCGAGAGTGGGGCATGACTGCTGGCTGAGGGTAAACCACAGTAATCTGGGGTCAGCACAAATTTTCCCAATCTTTTCAGATTACCAGCTAGGTATTAGGACAAGTGAATGGAACACAAATGCAAGATGGGAGAGAGGGACTGCCACAAGTACTTCCTTCAATTACTCACCTTTTAAACTAATTACTGGAACGTTCCTGTGTTGTGAGCCCTGTTTCTGTCACCAAGCACAGCTCCATGCTGGCTGCTCTGAAGGGGATTAGCTGTATCCCAGCCAAAACCAGCCCACACGTACAGCAGAAAAGCACATACCTGACCCAAGCTACAGCATTCTTGTTAGCACTGACAGGACAGTGTGTTTTCCCAGTGTGGTGCCCTTGTTTGTGTTCAAATTCAGGGATAAAATCAGTGAATTTATGTTTCTTGTTGGCTACCACGGGGGGGGGAGCAGCAAAACTGTTTGGAATTATCTGCCTGGAGAAAATATAATATTTTTCCCATGTCTGATTCTATCATACAAGTATAATAATTATATATTTTCACATCATTTTTCTTTGAGATAGTAAATGTAATTTACTTTGGCATAAAATTGTAAATCAAAGTGTTATGTTTTGCAGTATTAATGTAATGAGATAATTTCTGAAGCTGAATCTTAGATATGCACAATCTATCTCATCATGGGATTTAATTCTATTTTAAAAGGTAGTAGATGTGCATAGCTCCAGAACAGTGAAGTTGGTGATGGGCAAGTAGTGAAGGTGTTCACTTACTCAGTTACATTAAGTGTGGTGAACTCCCTAAACATCATGACAAGTAGTGTTACATCAGAGGAATTTTAAATTCTCTGAGAATGAAATATTTTGACTGCCTTTTTATTACAGGAAGTGTTCTCAAAAGGAATAATACTGCTCTCTGCAATAGCAACAGTAAGAGCTCATGGGGAGAATAAGTTTGAAGTTGTCACATCCCATAGGACTTTTGTTTTCCGTGTGGATAAGGAAGGTAAGTAGAAAACGTGTGTTTCTGGCAATTGCTAAAAAGACATGTAATCACTGTTGATAAATTTTGTTTGTGAAACATAGCTTGTTTTATTATGAGAAATATTTCTGGAGTTGGTTTAAGCTCATAAAGTGGAACTGGAGATAACTCTGAACTTCGTTAGAACAGTGGAGATTGCTGGGCAATGGCTTTTCCAGATATCAAAATGAGAAGACTTTTCCTGACTCTTGTGCCTCCTCCCCATCCTTCCCAAAGGTTCATTTGTGTGAACATTGCTCAGGTCTCACCAGCAGCTCTTACCCTGTGTGCTCTGACATCTGAGTTACCACTGATAAGAAATTGATAAAGAGACCATGAATGATGCCTGGGATGTGTTGCTGTGATCCAAGGAAATCCAGAGTTTTCAGTCTTAAGCAGTATTTTCAGCCAGGTATTGATAGAGGTTACAAATGTAAATTGTAGCAAGGAAGTTAGTATGCCTTTAATTGAATGCTTTATCAACCTACAGCTGTAATATGTGGAATCAATATCAGTGCATGTATGATTTATTTATGGAAACAGTCAAACAAAAAGGAATGCCTAGAAAAAAGGAGTTGTGCAATATGTATTTACAGCAGTACATGCCAAAGCCATTATAGCTCTGGGGGCTCTCAGCATTTCCATTATCAAATCCCATTTTTATGGGTTATAGTTGGTAGTAAACATTTGCTGCAGGCTGTAACAGGAGTGCAGCATCAATGAACAAATCCTTCTTATCAGGTTTGGCTCAAATAATTTCAGTCATTTTTATGCTCTTAGCTGAGTTTAAAAATATCTATTTCTTTATTATTTTTGCATTTCTCTTCTATTTTTATTTTAATTTTTTTCATAAATTCTGATACAACCATCTTGGTGTAATACATTTTGGGGGTCTGCAATTTTTTTCTAGGCCTTTGCCTTGGATACTTTAGAAGTGTTAAAAACCAACGCTGACTTGTAAAATATATTCAGAGCAACCACTTGTTATACCTGAAATTCCATTTTCATGCAGTGTATAACCATCTTTGGACATAGTAAGATGTCTGTAAAGCTGTTCACTTAAGGTTAGAAATGCCTATTGTATAAGGGATGTGGTCCAGAACTGGATGATGTATTCCCAGTAAAGTATGTAAACAACCCTGCTTGATTTCTGTTATGTGCTAAAAACAAAACTGTTACTTGATGCTGTTACTTCTGTGGATTTGTGTTTAGGAATTGCTCTGGGACTGTTCAAAGGGTACTTAACTTCTTTCAAAGATTTTGAATTTGAGACCTTTACATGTATTTTGAGATATCAGAAATGCATTACTTCTGGATGGATTTAAATATCTAGAGGAAAAAGCACTCTATGTAATAGTTTGGAAAGTTTAGGAGCTTTTGGGGGCAAAATAAATAACCAAACAAGGGATAGCAGTGAATTACAGTATAACTTGCTCAGATGCAGTGAGATTTTGTTTCACCAGAGTGAAATACCATTGAAAAAAGACACTTCTAGAGTCATTTGATGCCCTTAGCTATACTAAAGTACTTTGAAAATATTACTGGGGTATTTCAAGACAGAATATATGTATTTTAAACCAAAATTTTTGCAGGAACACTTGGATCACATTCCCTGTGCTAATTTGTCAGGCTGCTGTGTTCTTTTTCTATACAGTGTTTTACAATACCTAAATTTGTGTGTTTGCTGCTGTATGTTGCACATATACCATTTATGAAGTAAGCAGGTTAATATTTCAGTGGTGCTCCCTGCAGTCTTCCAAGCTAATTTTGGCAGCTTCATACAAACTGTGAATAGAACTTCCAATCCCTCCCTTACCACCAATATATTTTGTGATCTGGCTCTTTCAGAGCACACAGTTGAAATATTCATGATATACCAATCGCATAAGGCAAACCTAATTCATTTGGACTACTCAGCATTAAAGTATATTGATCTTAGTCCAGTCAAATGTCTGAACATAGTGAATGAGACTGAGAGAAACTTTATTACTTCACCTCCTTGTGTTCATGTATTTGTAAGGTGCTACATTAATAATGCATGCAAAGATGCTCAAACACACATTTTCTTAATTACTCAGTACCCTTGGCAATGTCGGGCTTAAACACCACACCTTAATGGAATAGATTGTAAATTACCAAGCATTTTTTTCTTAGAAGCATGGTCAAGCATGGAATAGCAGTGGTGATGATTTGCCTCTTCAGTGACAGATCATATTGAGGCTCTCTGGTTTCTGCCTACACAACTTGTAATGCTGTGATTCTTTCCCATTGATCGTGCCACCTCTGTCCCCTCAGTCTTTAAGCTGTCTGCAATAAAGTATCTCAAACTAGCAGTCATGATTTTAGGAACCTCGATCATCAGTTTGTTTGGATTGGTTGTGGGAGTTCATTGGGTGTCTGTCCTTCCAACACCTCCATTGACACAGATTCTCATTGTTTTTATTTACACCTCCTTGTCAACGGGGACGTTCTCTCTTATGTGGCATTGCTGTACCATCACCCAACATAGCAACAACGTTGGGAAAACCAGCCTGCAGAGAAGAATGAGGCTACTGCTTAGCTAACTGTCTTTGACTAACTTTTTTTTCTTGATTAGAGGAAAGGAATGACTGGGTTAATACGATGCTCGATGCCTTGAAATTGATGTCTGATAATAACTCTCAGTCTCGAACTTCTGTCACCCCTGAGAAAAGTGGATATCTTGAGCTGAAAGGATACAAAACCAAAATCTTTATTCTACTTCAGGGGAGTACTGTATGGATCTGCAAAAATGAGCAGGTAAATTTTTCATGTGCTTTTTTGTGAATGAAAGCTTATAAAAATGATTTTAACTAGTGAGTTGGAAATTGATGGCTCTTTGTGAATAGGTGCATTTCAATATAAATGCATATCTCCTTAGATGTAGTGCTTTATTGCTGAAATTCTCAGAAGGCCTCACAAAGCAGGCAAAGAATCATTATGTCTGTGGTACAATAGAAAAAAAAAAGAATATATAGTGAGGTGAAGTGAAAAGCTCTGAGTGTCAAAACATGTTAGTGTCAGGGCTGGGATTAATTCACTCTCAAAATGTGGGCCATAAGCACTCAACTTAATCAGAAAGCTTATTTTGTGCAGTGGTTTCAGTGTTTTATAATACACTGCCCTGGAAAGTGTGCTATACAGAAATACCTCGTGGTATTTAACTGATACTTCAGGGAAATGTTCAGAAATGATGTTCTTTTTGTTTCCAAGAATAGAGACTGGCCAGATTCTGTTGTGCACTGTAATACTTTAAACAAATTCAGTCTTAAAAGTGTGAAGTAGGCCTGTCTTTTCAACTTTGAAAATCTGGGGCTTTTAATTTTGTTTTGGGCATGACTATATGATAATATAAAGTGGAATTCTCTAGGGTGCCGTAGGCAGGGAATAAATGGGGCTGGTTGGGTTCAATGAGTAATAGTGTGAACTGGTGGAAGAGAGATCTATTGCATTAAATGGCAGGTGCTGTTTTTTGTGAGGCAATTCACTGCCCTGGAACCTGGGATGGCACTGGGGAGGTGTTTTTGCATTCTTTTACATTCGGCATCAAATTTTTGCTTTTTCCCTGTGTTCTTACTCTGCTTGAATGTAACTGTTGGGAGCATCTCTCTTGCCTGCAGTTGTGCTTTGAACTGCCTCTGTTTACATGGGGCATTCCCAGCTCTGCCCACTGTGCTGAGTCAGTTTTTCTGACTGTATGTTGATACAAACCAGAGCCATTTGCTCCTGAAGGGCTCTCCATTGCTCTTTTCTGCATTTTGAGAGTGCACGTTATATGATTCAGATACCCTAAGACTGCTCCTCTCCCCCAGATCTGTTTCTACAGATTTTTTAAATATTTTTGTGTGTGGGTGTGCATGTGTGTTGGTTCCATTGCTTGTGCTGTTGTGTGGCAGGTTGTATCTGCTCTGCCCTCTCAACATCATGCATTTCAGAGTTACTTTATCTGGTCATGAAAGCACATCCTTATACAGCCCTTTTCCTAGTTATATATTCCCTTCTAATACATGGATGCTCTGCAAAGATCACAGACTGCAGTGCAGCAGAAGGCAAACCAAAATCAAGCCCTGAAACGGAATGGTTAGAGGTGCTGCCAGCCTGGTAACTCCTCCTGTGTCTATGGATATTGTAAATAATAGTGCAAAACTGTCTTCTTCCCAAAGCCGACTTATCTAACCCCCAGAAAATTAAAATGATCCTAAGATGTTTCTTTGCAGATTCTGCATTTGAGCAGTATCCTTTCTTCATGCAGCTTCTGGATGCTTGTGATTCAAAAGAAATACCTTCTGGTTTTGGGCTGTCAGAGTCTGCAATTATTTGACTGCCTCTGGTGTTTTAATTCAAGTCGGAAAACAGAATTATTTTTACTGCAGCACTGAAGAAAACTGTCGCAATGCAGCACTGATCCACTAGAGGGCGCTGTTGATCCAGAAATCCTCCCCTGCCTCAGGTTCGCAGCTGAGCCGGTGATTATCAGGAAATCTGTCCAGGGATGTCCTCAAATCCTGCTCATATTGGAATTCACATCCACACTAGGCTCCTGGAGAGCCTTAGAGGGGTTTATTATAACTGCACTGCTAAAAGACACCTATTTAGACTTCTTACAATGTTGAAATGAGATTGGATCGAGCTTAGTCATTGATTTCTAATAAACGTGATAGAGGAGAGTCTGCTGTTACTTTAAAAAAAAATCTTCAGTGTTAAAAGTGGAGAAGATCCTAAGCCAAATGCCAAATTGTAACTTTGCCGCCATGAACTTTGTGAAGTTCAGATTGAGATCAGAACATCGTGTCTCAGGCCTCTTTCTAGTTAAAAAGTGATTGGTTTGGCTTGAACTTGTGGCAGTGATATAGTGCTAGTACGAAACCATCAATTTCTTTGACTCATGCAGTGTAAATTTCTTAAGCTTCCTCTCTTGAGCAGAAGTGAAAAGTAAATCGTACTGGATCAATTTGTTCAACCTGCAGCTTGCTGAAATTCCCATTTCTGTTTCATTCGTGCTTAAATAAAAAAACGCAATCTGATCATTCATGGCAGTTCAAACATTGGCTGGAAATGTCAGTCTGCAGTGGCAGTGCCAATCTTCCCTTGGTTACCATCAGGAGGAGTCTGACAAATGCTTGTCTGGTCTGCTTGAATGTATCTCCTTTGTAAGGCTGTATTTAAGATTTATTGGTATCCAACATCAGGGAGGGCCTAGGTGTCATAGTGTTTGTGCTAGAATTTGGCTATGAAAAGAGAAATCAGGATGATCTCGTTACTGCTTTGGGTGATTAGATGTATTTAGCTGGGATATTTGAGGAAACTTGGCCAAATATAAAGATTGGGGGGCTGGTATGGCTCTGTGCTGTAGTAATTTGTGATGTTTTCTCTGTGCCTGACTCCAAGTTCAAGCTACAGTGGTGATGAGTGTTCTCTCTGTTATGTATAAGCAATAATATACATTACTTATTAAAAACCACTTGTTTCATTTTGGCTCAGTGTTCCTATTGATTTCAGAGGGTGTTTTGTTTTGACAAAGATTTAAATGATGTGCTCTGTGGCAGATGGAAATGTTTATTCATGTTGAATGAACCAGTAAGGGTGCCTAGTAATTTTAATTTCTTCTGTAATGCTAATGGTGCATTTAAAGCAAAACTGGACAATACCAAAGGATGTATTGGGAGAAAGGATATTAAATAGGCAGAAAATGGCAAAGGGAGGGATAATGTGGAGACCTGTACAAAGATAGCTGAAAGGACAAGCCAGAGCTGATGCTTGAGATTGGCATCTTGGAAGAGGGGAAGTGATGTGACTGTCAGTGGAGGGAAGCAGAGGGGATGTGGGCAGGAATCTGCCTGCATAGGAGCAGAGATATGTCCTTATCTCTGTTAAGAAATACAGGCTTAAAGGGGAGCATTTTGAGCAACCTGCTCTAGTGAAAAAGATGCCCCTGTTTCAGGGGGATTGATTAGATAATCTGTAAAGGTCCCCTCTTACCCAAACTGTTCTGTGACACTGTGAAATCCATATTGACATACATAGATACAGTGCCAGAGACTTGAGGTTCAGGGGCAGACTTGGAAGTCTTTTGGTGTACAACAATGGGAATTTATAATGATACTCTGCAAAATGAATTGTTTATTGGAAAATGTTCTGGTTTTACCTGGAGAAAATGGTATCCTGATTAATAATCAAGCACATGATGAGAGAGAGAGAAATCTTTTTTAAAAAAAAGTATTGCTAAAGAACAATCAAAAGTGTTTAACAATGGAAGGTTACCAAAGAAGAACACTTAAATGAAGTCCTGAAGATGAGCAATAATAATTGGTTGTCATGCTAAAGCATCATGAGAAATTCTTTTCAATGTATGTAGATTCTTTGGTGTATCATCATGGTTATATTTGTGAATATAATGAGTACAAGGTGATGGAAACAGCAATTCAAGAAAAAATTGAGGAGAGGAGTTGTATGCAAGTTGAGCAGCAAGGAAAATACAAGTTTTGACATCTAATGAGGAACCCTGAGAAAAGCAGCTGAGTTCTGAAAAGGATGCTAGGGAAAAGATGGGGGAGTAAAGGCAGCAGAAGGAAGGAGGAGGAGGAACGAGACCATTTGGATGGCTGATGGAGGAGGAGGAGGGAGAAGGGCCTGGGGTGTGTGGGGTGTGGCAGTGGAAGGAGCAATTACTGAGGATAAGACAACAAGAAGTGTAATCCTTGTAATTGTGTTTCTCCTGTTGCCCATTCTCATCCACATCCCCATCACCCTTGCCCCAAGAGCTTTTAGACATTTTATGATGAAAAGCTGCTGTTTGTAATAGCTGAGAAACTCTAAAGAAACTGTGCTGTACTTGATTGCTAGTGCAGACCATGATTTCTTTTTTGGTACGTTGCCTAACATGAACTGAGCTGTATGGATATCCTTCTGTGCAAGGTAAAGGTGGGGTTATTCTTTTGTCCAGACTGAAGGGGAAAGCAGATATTGCTGAAGACCAGGATTTGCCTGATCTATGACAAGTATCATCAGATGAGCATTGGCAGTCACTCTGTGATGATTAAAGTTTTCTCCTTGGTTGCAAATCTGAATAAAATGGATTAGTGTGCACCTGCAGGAGACCAAAGTACATGTCTGCAGTTCAAGCCTTGTAGCTGACACTGTAATGTTTAGAACTCCAAGCACTTAAAACAAGTGATTGATCATAATGCATTTAGCTGGCAATAGCTGATCATGCAGGAAATGCAGAGTGTTCACAAAGAGAACAGTTTTGGCATTTGTGGATTTCTGTAGTTATTCAGTGGTGATTTTCGAGATTGGGGGGTTTTACTTCAGCCTCTGTTGGAGATCATCAGAGTAAGGACCATTAGAACCTTTTGAAAATACCCAGAATTTGTAGTACCCCCTCCCTTTTTTCCTCTGCATACTTTTTCAGCTTCCACCCCTTTTTGTACAAAATGCTTAATTCAGCCATAGACACTTGCTCCAAAACTGTTCTGTTCTTCTCAGCGTGGGCCCAAAATGGGAACTGCAGCTTTCATGGCAGTGCAGAGAGAGTTAGAGCTGCTATTGGACTACTGAAATAATCAGGCCATTGGAGTTTTTGTTAGTTATGCAAAGTGAATGGTTTAAAATAAGAGTTATAGAGATGATCCTTAAAAGACTAAGATCCTTAATATCATTGTAGCTCAAGTGACATTTTAATTTTTTTTGGGCCATAAATATTTTATTTTTCTTTGTCTGTGCGTATTTCTTTATGTTGTTTGGTGCAGTATGGTATTGTTTAGGTAATAAACATTATTTTTGATACTCCACTATCTTATATCTACAAATTTTCTTCTAAATAAATGAACCATCCTTATAGCAAAGGAAGAGAATTTATGATTTACAGCTTAGTGTGAATGTGGGGAGTACCCCAGTGTGCCTTCTCAGCAATAATTACTGTCCCTAGTTAATAAATTGCTAGGCCAACAAATTTGAACTTAATCAACTCAGACTGAATTCTTACTAGATGAAACACTTCAATGCCATGGTTATTAAATTAAATTCTCTCTCTTAGATATTTTGCATACAAAGTAACATCTTTTTAGGGATGGCATGTTTAAATCTTATTCATTAAAAATCAATATCTTGGATATATTTCCGAAAAACTTCACTCAAAAGTTACTTCCATCTCAGCATGTGGGTCAGGACATCTCAGAGATCCATCAGAATGATTGATTGATTGATTGATATCTAATGCAGGTGAAAAATCTTACTGAGGAGTTGTTACCTTCACTTAGGATGGAAGGTTGTCAAAACACTTGGCTGTGGGCATGCAGCAAACCATTTGAACAGGCCTGGACAATGTTTGAAAGAAAAATATATTGAGCAAAATACGTGGAAAGCTAAGATTCAGGAAAAAAATGTAGAAATAATCTTGCTTGTATTGTGAGTCATGCCTAGTGATGTACACTGGTATGTTTTGTTTTCAAGCAACTTTTATTTGGTTTGCCTTGTTTTTCTTGGTTCTGTTTTTCCTCTTGGTAGACCTTTTTACCTCTGTACCTCTGTGGCATTCTCAATAAAATTACTTTGAAAAAAAGCTGACCGAAATAATACAATGGGTGAGGAGTGTGTTTTACTCATGGAGATAAACACTTTCATTGTTGACTTTGCTTGTCCTTTTGGGGATTCCGGTATGCAGTATTTAATTATTACATTACATAGATTTTATGTCCATTTCTTGTTTAAGGTGGGTTAAAAAATAGTGAAAAAAACCCCACCTCCTGCTGCTGTCTGTGGATATGTCTCTGTTTCAGTTATCACAAAATTGTTTGTCTTGTGCCAGCCAAAGTTTCCAAACCGTAGAGGGTTCTGTGCTCTGCAGGCAGAGGGGAATCTATATCCACTTCATTTGCCCACATTTGTCCTTGTCTGTGGTTTCAGACCAGGATGCAGAGCTGTGTTAGAGATGTGAGAGTGAGGTTTAAAAAGGTTTGAAGCAGAGTGGCTGCGTTGGTGTAATAAACACAGCTTTGTGTGCTGGTTCACCATCAGCCTGTCTGGCACTCCCTTGCGAGGCTCTGCAGGGTGTTGTGTGTGTGATGCTTTCTCCAGCCAAGGGCTGTTGTTCCTTGCCATGGGGTCATGAAGAAGTTCAAAGGCAGATGAAATGACAGCAGTCAGCAGCAGCAGCTCAGCTCCTGCAACACAGGAGTAATTGCAGCCCATTATTGTAATTGGCTGTGGCTCCTTTCCCCTGAAGGAGCTGAGCAGCTGCAAGAGAACTGATGAGACGGGAGATGGGGTCACAGCAAAAGCTGAGAAAGTGATCAAGGCAAAGTTCATTAGCCCTGAATTAGTCCTGAGTAGCTGTGAGAGAGGAGGAGCAGGCAGTGCTGTGCCTGGTCATCACCAGTGCCCATGGGGAAGATGGGTTCTGAATTCCAGCTTGCTTTGTTTCATCTTGCACTTCTTTTTTTTTTTTTTTTTTTTTTTTTCACAAAGAGAGGCAAGGTTGATTCTATGATCTTTCATCTTATTTTATACAAAACAAACCAACCACGGAGCAGAAGGCAGGAACCTCTTTATGGGACGTTGCTGGGAAGGGTTGATTTCAGCCTTAATAAGTGCATCAGTTAGTTTTTCATGTGTGCTGCAGCTACAACTTGTTTAATTCAACAGCAATGTGTTGATGGTGACAGCAGTGATCCTTAGGTACTTGCTTATGGTGAATACGTACAATTAGCAATGTGAAACGTGTCTTTATTGGTGTTCTCAGCAATAAATGCTAGTGTAGAAATGGTAGCGTGACATGTAGGAATGAAAGGGTTACATCTGCACACACTGTGGAGATGTAACTTTTATGTTTCAGAAGGAACAAACTGTTTCTTCATCCATTGCTCATTGATGTGGTATGGAATATCAGAAACACATTTCTTAATACGTGCAAGTGGGGATGTAGGGGAATTTTACAGGGAGAAGTAGTAGTAAAGGTTAATAGAGTGCACTGTAGATACAAAACCAGAGGATGTTATCACAGTTCTGTCTGATTCTGGGGTGCTCTTCAGGTCTTCTATTTGTGCAGGCCTTTGTCCTCACACCTAAATTTCATTCTCCTGTACTGCATGTAGATCTATTTTAAAATGAACCTGAAGAGGCATGAGCAGATTTTGTTGTAGCTGCTTGTCTTTTTAAATAGAAAAGTTAAAGATGCATTGCATTTTTAGTATTTATGGGGCTCTGTCAGGAAAGGTGTTTCTTGTAGGATCTATACACAGATACCTGGGGTGAATTTTCATCTCTTTGAATGTCAGCTGGAGCTTTGCCCTTCGTGTCAATTGCCAGTTTTTCACTTTAGTGCAGTATTTTGTTTCATTCCTGAATTCTTCTTCATCCAAGTTTCTTAAATGACACGTTCATGCTGAGAAAATATACCTCCTTGTAAGTTCAGGGTGTTTGCAGATTGCAGCTGCCCATTCCTACTAATACAGAAGGTTTTTTTGGTAAATTTCCTGTTCTTAAAAATCATTGTAGCATGTTACAACCCTCCTCACCCACAAATGGTACAAAATGCTGCTGCTGGGTTTCTGAATATCCTAAATTGGAGTGATTTTGTAATTCTAGTTCTATTTTTACTGTTTGTGACATTCTCTTTTATGTGTTATCTTGATCGAGTCATTGCAGTTTTGATGCAACTTGTGTGTGCTGCGATGCATCTGCATGGTTCCAGTTCTGAGCCAGAACAGCATTTTTGTCACTTCCCCATGGCTGAAGTGAGTTCAGTTTGCTGCTCTCCAGGTCAGGGTGTTGCTGTATAGGGATCCAGTCATGATAAAATGGGGCATGTTTGGATTATATTCAGATAGCCATAAATAAATTTTTCTTAGATGTGAAAATAAAGTAATCAGTGCTCTTTGTATGGTGCTCTAAAAACTTTTGAAACTTTAAAAAAAAAATAATTTTCCTTTGTTATTATTTTGAGCCAGGCAGATTACTTGGAAATTAAAAAGGTTTGTGAGTCAAAATAAAGCTTTAGAAAATTTATCCATCAGGAAATGCTATTTTTGTTTGTGGTTATGGAAATATTATGAATTATGTTAGTTATTAATTATTTGTACTTGTGAAATATCACATAATAGAATTAAATTTCAGTTTATTGAAGAAGGAGGTAGTAAATAAATAAGAAGTCTTGATATTTACTGTGAGGACTGTTTGTCTTAACACTTTGCTGTTTATGGTCAGTAAGTAAAAGCACTGTGCTTGGTCATTGATACTTTTTTTGTTAATATCAAATTTGTTTATCACCATGGGCAAATTTTGGAGGAAGGCAGACTCTCCATTATTTGGAGGCTTTTTTGGTTCATTAGGGGAATTTTGCCAGTGGGGATGTCATAACAGTTTTCTCCCTTATCTAGTGACTACTGCACTAAAAGGCCAGTCAAAAAGTTTGTCATTTTTGCATGACAGTGGTTGTAGATTTTAAGGTATTGCAAAAATGATCACAATCTGTCCATCCTGTAAGAGTTCAAACACTTTTTCATCAGTTTTTCTGGGTTATGAATACACAACAAGATCTTTGGAGTGTATGTAAAACTTTGGCAAGAAGATTATGTAGATATGAATTCAGAAAATTACAGCTATATGTGGTATCTTAAAATTCACAGATCCTTCTGATCTCCAGAGAACAGCCTTGCTAAATCTAAGGAGGCTTCCATTTGTTCAGCACTTCCAAAGAGTCCAGATGGCTACTTTAAACTGCAATAGTAATATCTGTGTTTAAAATGTCCTTGTATGAGAAGGAGTTTCTCTGGGTGCTTATTGCAGGGAAGGGTTTAAAATAGTGTGTGAATTTGAGATGGTGACTATAAGGATAGCTGTTTCAGCAAATGGAAAAAAAAAAGTTGGAAGGGCTCAAATACTAAAATTTAGAAAAACTGAGGCATTTCCACATAATTTTAGAACTTGCATACATTGAACTGGTATCCCTTTGGGATGAAAAAGATGTGAATTGAGTAGCAGGAAATGGGCTCTAAAATGGAATGAGTTCCTGTGTGTCAGAAGTTGTGCATCTTAAGGAACACGATTGCCTCTTTAAAGAAGAGACGATGTTATGAACAGCTATTGGAATTACAGTAAAGGTGGAAGCCTTGAATGTAGGCTGTACCTGCTCCTGACAGGCTTTGGCTTTTATTTACATGTTTATTTAGCTGTACCATCTTTATGTCATCTCAGTATTGTTCATGAAGCAGCAAAAGTAACGATCCCAGCCCAGGCAGCTGCAGTGGCTTCAGCCTGTGTGGGTGACACGGGGCTGATTCCTGAGTGAGCTCCGAGCTGGAAGGGAGTTACTGCAATTGTTCAAACTGGAACTTCTCCTATGTGTGTGTGCTGGGGGAGAGGGGACATAGCACAGAAAGGAGCTTTGGTTTGTCTGTGGTGTTGGGCTGCCTGTCCCAGCAAGGAAGGCTTTGTGTGCAGTGCTACCAGCTGGCTTTTGATGTTGGTTTTGTGTGCCTCAGATGTGAGATGCTGCTTTCCTAGTATGTTGAGTGACAAGAAGAAGGAAGCATATGTCTGAAGATGGAATATGGTCTGAATCACACTTTCTGTGTGAAAGCGAAAGCTGAGCTCTGAATTGTGGAATAGTTGAAGAATTCAGGTCCTCTGGTGTATTTCTAAAGCAGGAATGTGAATCACCTTTAAGCCAAGAGATATATTTTCCACTAATAACTTTAAACTGCTTTCTGTCAAAATGTATGTCTTTATGTAGAATTGAGGTTCTTACATTGAACTTAGATGTGTTGTTTCTGAAGTACATAATTTGCATACATACAGATTATTTGTAATGGCATGGTTGAAGCATGGATTGTTTCTGCCCTTTTAGCATGTTTCAGCACAAGTGAGAAACATATATATATTTGGAATTAAGATCTTTACTCTCTGTTGTCTTATTCTCTCTTTGTTTTTGAGGATTAAGAAATAGAAGCTTTTAACTGATATATTTGTGTTTGTGGCTGGTGACTTTGAACATCCCCTTACAGATTGCATCATCTTGCCTCAGTTCACTGTGACCATGCTGTAAAGCCTTTCCTTATGGGACTGGGTAGGAAAGATGTGGGGAAATGTGGACTCCAAGTTCTCTGTTCTGATCTGCTTTCCTTAAGTCTTGCTAAGACCTGAAGATTCATTGGCTGCTGTTGTGTTGAAATTGATGGAAGCCAAGGACCTATCTAGAGTAGAAGCTTACTGGGGGTTACATGGGGAGAAATATGCTCCTCTGTTGTTTAAACCTGATTTTTTTTAAGAACTCAGCTAAAAACCTTTGGTAACATTGCTTCAGTTACAAACTTTTGCCCCCATGGGAAAAAATCATGGGAAAACTGGTCTTAGAAATAAGACCTGATAATAACATTGTGCTGTAGATACTGTAATGTGCTATTTCCTTCCACAGGATCACTGCCTCTTTCAGTGCATTGTCTGTTTAGTAATTGTTTGATAATTTCAATTTCTTTCCATGGTATAGCCCATGCCTTTTTTGTAGCACACTGTTGAAAAATGCCTTACATTCAAATTATTCCTTCTCTGATAAAGGAATGTTCTTTGAGGAGCAGTGAGGACTTTATTTTTCATCAGTTCCTGTAAGTTAAAGGAACATGATTGTCTCCTCCATGTAACCACGCAGTTCTGAGAAACAGAATGAAGGATTCAAATATCCATATATTTAGCATTCTGTGTTTTTCTAGTCTTTTATGGGTGGTTGGGAGGGAATAGTTCTCTGTCAAACTATACCTGCTCAAAATACTGCTTTCATAGGTCTTGGCTGGAGTTGCAATTGCTCAGCAGTTCTGCAAATCAAACCCTAGAGCATAAAGTCAGATACTCGGAAATGAAAAACGTACAGTGCAATGACTGCATGCTAAGGCTTTGATTTACACTGACTAGAAACTGGAAAAGGCAAAGATAAGAACTAACTCTCCAATGTAGTATTCAGTCACTTCAATTATGTGATCTCCTCATCTTTTTTTTTTGTATTTTGCAGCCCATAAAGGAAGGGAGCTTTCATCTTCCTGTGTCCTAGATCCATCCCATACAACCAACGAGGCATGGGCCTGATGGTGCAAAATCAAGCAATATAAAATTGTATTGATATTGCAAAATACATAAATATAACTGCTGAAGTGAGGATTCTGAATTGCTCCTGTAGTAAGTGAATAGAGAGATCTCTAACTTAAATGAGAAGTACCATCTAAGGCTGTAACTGCCTTAGAGTGTTCATCAGGAATGCGTTTATTAAAGTAATCTCTTAGTTGTTCCCACTTCTTATGTACTGGCTTTCATCATAGAGCCATCTCAAAGTGCAGGTATTACATTTTTTAATAAAATAAGGATGTGGAATGGTACAGAGAGGGATGTATTCCAGCAGTATATCCAAAATAGTGCAGGCAAGCTGACTACGTGGCACTGACTGGAGCTAGTCCAAGTGGCCCTTCGTGTCATTTGCTGTCTTCCTTCTTTGTAACCAGTACAATTTTAGATGCCACGTTGTCATCACCATTTCTTTTTTTTCAAAAGTAGCATGAATCATTATTTTTATTTTCTAAAGGGGAAAAGAATTTTTTAGTTAAGTGAAGAACTTAAAACTGATGATGTGACCACCTCACATAGCATAACAGATGAGCACCCAGCTACAGAGCTAACATGGACAGAAGACTGGAATTTTAGCATCTCCTTGCTCATCAGGGCTTGAGTTAGCAACCTTCACGTTCTTTTAACATTATTTTTTGAGTGTGTAATTACATACTGTGTGCTTCACTGTGGTTGTATTTTGGGACCTCATTAGAGGACTGTAAGACAGATTACCTGCCTGGGTTTTGTATTACAATCCACAATATGTAACTGTCACTGGAAATCTATATTAAAAGGTTTTGGGCTGTGATGAGGGATGTAGAGAAGCCTGATGAAAAATAAATGGGGGCTCGAAGGTCAGTACATATATAAGGAGAGAAAATCAATATAAACTTGTGTAAACTTAATATCATCAAAGCAATTTGCATTACTAGTCACTCTTTCTTAAACTCTTTAATATATAACAAGGTCTTAATTTTTTTTATTAATATGGAAGCCAGTTTTTTTCCCATATTTCTGTTGCAGAAATTAGCCCTCCTTAATAGCTGGAAAGGCTGAAGTGTAATGCCTCCAAATAATGAGGAGAGGAAAGAAACTATGCATACTTCATCTGAATGATTCTAGTTCTGGCTTTTACTCTCTGGAATAATTTGGTTGTTTGGAAGAAATCAAATACCATGGGGTAAGAATGAAGGAAAAGACTAAATCTAAATTGCTAAATTGTTAGGGGAATTTTCAGATCTTGCAGGAGTAGTGTAGTTGTTGTCACAAACTTCGTGGTAACTTCCCCAGGGTAAATCTAAAGAGCTGTTGCAAATTAAGTGGTAAATTCAAGGAACCATTTAAGGTCCTATTTTGGAACTCTGATCAGGATATTGTGATTAAAGGTCAAGATTGTTCTGAGTATGGGCAGGAGGACAAGAGTAGTTTTAGAAATATGAAATATCTTTTTATGAATTAGAATTAGGGTGGTATGAAAGATAGCTGTTAAAAAGGAAACAAAAAAGTCTGCATTTATAAACTCATACATACACATTTGTGTGTGTAAATATAGCTTTATATGCAATACAGTGTTCTTGATTTGTTACCTCGTATCACTGTTGGATATCTGTCTGTCTGCATGCACACTCTTAAATAATGCACGTCCTCAAGATCTGACAGCCAAAGACAAAAAAACCAAATGCACCTTGATTTCATGATGCACAGGAAGGAAACTGATGTGCAGTGAGAATACTCAGCTGATGGAGAATTTCCAGAAGTGTTGTGTTCCCAGCATCTATCAGTGCTATTTCTGTACTTCAGAGTTCTGTACTTCTGTATTCTTGTTATTTCAAAATGAGCTGCAAACATACATTTATATATGAGGATATATACTTATGTGTGTATATGTATGTGTGAGTGTGTGGCAACATAGTCTCTTGAGCTCATGTCAGCAATTTTCCTTTTTCTCTGCTGTTGCTGTTATCCAGTTAGTCCTCTACCAAAAAAGGAGGAGATAAAAATAGGGATTGATATTTCTAATATGAAAACCTTTTATTTTTGGTATTTATTTTATTTCAGTATTTTAAGTGAGTTATCTTTTTATTTTTATGTTAGGAGTATGGGTAAAGTTATAATTGAGGCTGCATTTTTTTGGTTTAATTTCTCTGAGATGTTTTCCTGATGCAAAAATTTTTTTAAATCAACTTCCTACATTGGGGAGCTAATGTTAGATCCATGAAAGACAGTGCATGCAAAGACATAGAACTCCTTTGTTCAGGTGAATTTTGGTCTGACTAAACCAATAAGAATGCCAGCCCTAGTGTACTGGAACAAAACCAAGTGGAAGGGAAAAATAGAAAGAAAAATAATTATCCTTGATAGGTAGCAGAAGAGAGTTTTTAGAAGTGCTGTTTTTTGGAGAAAGTGTGTTCGCTGAAAGTCACAAGGTTCAGGCTCTGATCACAAATTTATTTATGACTGGCATGCAGAAGGGTGCCCAGGTCTGTCTTGTGAAGACAACAAACTGAAAGTCAGGCACCAGCAGCTCTGAAATTTCACTTGTTCAGACATAATTGCATGAATTTATACACATAGACTTCAGTGTTCCTTAGCCTTGGTGTTTATTTCTGTGTCTGTAAAACATGATGGTATGTTAGAAAAGGTATGAGACTAATTTTGAATCTTCATGAATTTAATCCAAAATAGAATTGAAGAAATTTTAGCAAAGCCTGTCTTGGGGCAGCTTTTGCCTATGAAAAGATCATGGACAGTTTTAATGGACAGAAAAAATAAAGAGGACAGTTTTGTACACTGAGAGGCACTTTATAGATACATGTTAAAGGTATGTTTAAAAATAAAAGTTGAATAATTTCATTATTTATATACAGATGACAGGTTTTCATAGGTTATGTCTTTTTCAGACAGGGATGATAATGACAGCAACAATTCCATATTGTAATAACACACCCTTCAGGAAGAAACAGCAGCTAATCAGAAAGCCAGTCCTCATCTTAGTGTTTTTAGCTTTCAGTTAACTGTGCTGTTTAGTGAATACTTTGGTTCTATTATTATATCTATGGAGAATTTTTTGGTTTTTTTTTAAAGCTCGTACTGTCAACTCATTTTTCAACTTTTCTTAGAATTCATACAGATAGTGTAACTATAGACATTTAAGTTGTATCTGTATTTAAATTAAAAAAAAAAAAACAAACCAAAAAACCCAACCCTCATCTTTCTCTGTGCATTTTTGAATCTTAAACTTTTCTGCCTTTGTCAGAAATCATAGTGCAGTTCAGTGTATCTGAAACAATGAGCTTTCAGTGGGTAGAAGCAAGACAATCCTTGTTCTGCAAAGATACTGCTTGCTTTTGCTGTCGATATTTTTGTATAGTTCTTGAATAGCCCAATTGTCCTTCTGTGCACTCAAAGTGAATGAATTCATCTTTCAAAGTGGGGCACTTCTTCCTTCTCTGCACCAATTCCCACTTCTGTTTCTGAAGGAGAGAAGACGACTGCACTCCTGAAAGCACACAATTCTAGTGCTGGAATTAAATTCTGCTGTACCTGTCACTCACACAGCCAGGTTTATGCCAAGTGTTGTGCAGTTACCCTAAGGAGTTTGTTTGGACCATTATGGAAATAACTTCACTCTAATGCACCCATGAAATTGCTTGATTTGCCACCTCAAGTTTCTTAACATTTCTGGCATTCCTCACACTGGAATTCAGTATTGTAGGTTCTCATGCCCTTGCTGAATGTGAAGCATAATGAGTTATTCTTTCTTTAATGGGGTTGTTCAGACACTGGGCACTTGTG
>JAHXMQ010003319.1:68748552-68800740 GCA_020466415.1 Ammodramus savannarum pratensis | reverse complement strand
CAGTAGGAAGTGCCTGAAGGGAAGCTGTTCTACAGGGGAACTTTGGTCTGTCTTAGTAAGGCAGTTATAATTTTGGTTGTCTTTGTTAATCATTTACCTTCAGTGAACTTTATTCTGGACCTAGGAGTGTATTGAACACCTTTTAACCATGGCTTCTGGTGGTTTTTCTGCTGTTATTTAATAAACAAAGAATGCCTTGCACTGTGCAGGTTCAAGGATGGGCTTATTACCTCTCATTAAAAAATCAGGATTTCTTAAGGCAATTATTTTAAATAATTTGAAATACTTGAATCAACAAATGAAACTTGCAACCAGTTTACATCTCAGAAGCATAAGCAGTTTAATTCTACAGAGGTAATGGTTTTGGGTTGTTTTGGTAAGGTTTCTTTTTTTTTCATTTCACTGATAGAAATTCAAGGTTTGTATTTTTCTTTCCTCAGCCTTTTCTTTTTCACTGTTTCATGCTCCTCTTTTTCTCACTGGTGATGTGAAGTTAAGAATGCTTCACTGCTGCAGAGGATGCTGTCAAGCTCACACTCAGAGGAGGTTTTTCTGCCCACTCTTTTCTCACACAGGGTGAATTAGGGACTGTGTGGGCTGAACAGAGTCTCTGCTCCCTTCTGAGGCAGGTGTGTCACTGTGAAACCCCCTGATTTATACAAAAGAGAGTGGGGGCTGAAGGTGAGGGGAGAGAATAAAAATGCTAGCTTACAGAATAGGAGGGTGCAAGGAAAGGGGAAATATTTAAAATAATTTCTATTTTTTGTCTATTTTCTAAAATAAATTATTTGAGGAGTGGCTAACATAGATTACTTATTGAAATGCTTCTATATTTTATAAAGATTTGTGTTGAAATTCATACCTAGTTCCCCACTGCTACTGTCAAAGATAATGGCATGTAAAAAAACACCCAAAAATTCTTAATAAGAAGTCTGGCAAGGAAACATTAGCTAACTTATCTCACATTGTAGGAATTCTGTCATTCTAAAAATCTCATCTTTTAGTGGATGTTATTGTGCTTTTTGGGGCATTATTCTCTTCAATGCCTCGTGGTACAATTGATATTTCTGCTTGTGCATGGACTCATACATGTGGCTTTTCTTGGATTTAGCCTCAGCAATCCTGGCTGCAATGACAGTTTTATTTGCTCATACCTGAAATAGGGAAATAAAATCAGAAGAGTTTTGTGAAGTAGGTTCTCCATAGTTCTTAGTGCTCAAAAATTTGTGAATCTTACAAACAGAAACTTATGAGTGATGCAGGTTTAAATATGTATTGACTAGAAAAACAATCCTCTCTCCAGAGGCTTTTACCCTTCAGTGCTTTTATTGTTATTAGTCTGTACACAACTGCTTGTTGTGTGAGAAGTAACAGTGAACATGCAAATGGCAAGATATATGAATTTGGCTCTTTGCTTGGGTGATACAGCTTGGTTTTGGTTCTGATTTATTTACTGTTCTCAAGAAGTTTGCTAATATTTCCAGAAATTACACTTGTGCAAGTGACTGCCTTGAGATCAACATGTAAATAAATTTAAAGAAGGAAATGCAGATGGTACTCCAAATGGATAAGAAATACTGAATGCATTCACCTGATTTTCCAAAATCCATACAGTCTGAGAGCCTCACAGGAGCTCAGTGTGAGCTCACATTTTATTTCCCAATTCTGCCAATACAAAAGTTTTTTTTAGTACATTTTTCCATGTAAAAAAAAACCCCAAACAATTTCACTTGTTCACTTAAGATAAAAATACTTTCTTATCATTGAATCACAACTAGCTCTTTGTCTATTTTAGCTGCGGTATAGGATCTTTTTTCAAAGACATGTTTCGTTCATGTTCTAAATCAGAAGCATGAGGAATCAAAGGTTTAAGAAATAATTTTGTACACATTTAGTTTGTTAAAACACTCAGTCTTAAAGCAAGAAAACCCGCTGTCAGTTAGAAGGATTTAGATTTCTAAAGTTTATTTAGACACTCAAGCATGATTTAAGCTAGATCCTTCCAGAATTCTGCATTTACCTTTCAATGCAATCTAGTGTTTAACCTTTTTTTTTTTAGTCTTTCCTTTATGAATAGTTTGATCATGCATTTTTACTCTTACCAACAATCAAATAAGGTCATTATAGCAGTTGGAAACTTTTTGGTTGGACAAAATTTAGTGGAGGTTTGTTTATCCATTAAAAAATTAGAAGTGGCTTATATGCTATGGCAAAGATGTCTGATACTGATCTTGTTTTGTTTGGACCATGACGAAATCTTTTTTTTTACATGTTTTATTCTTGAATGATAACCTTATAAACTTTTATTATCTTTTTTCTAGGACTTTAAGACAGGATTTGGTATCACTTTAATCCCTATGAATGTGGCAAATGTAAAACAAGTGGATCGGGCTGCAAAGCAATCCTTTGAAATAATTACTCCTTATAAAAGCTTTAGGTAAGAAGTTGAGTATTTACTTTACAAAATATGCAATTAATTAAGGCACTAAAGAAAAACTGATTTCATAGTGCAGTGCTGTAGCTAGGTTGGATGAAAAGGTAATGTTTTCATTAGGGATGTTCAGCAGTGTTTACAAAAATGGGAGGATGTTCTTTGATTTCTTTGATTTGTTTAGTTGAGTGCTTCATCTCTTATTCCTGACTAGGCATATTGTGGCCACAGGTTTGTGCTTTCATGTGGCCTTCTTTGTTCATTCTGTGCAAGGGCAAAAGGAAAAATAGAGAAATGAATTCCTCCACTTTCACAAATTGACTTCATCCTAAAGAGTAATAAACTTCAATAGTGAAATAATGCTGCACCCATTTAGTCGTGTGCATTTTATTTGAACAGAAGCTTTCATTTGCTGTCCCTCGTAGAAATCCTGGGTTGAAAGTAGTTGAATGTTTTTCTTTGACTGATTGCTGAGACTTGTAAAGATTTTTAAGGAAATGAAAGTACTTGCTAATAAAAGCCTTTTGTTAAGTGTTGTAGTGTTTCTTAACTGAAATGTTGTAATGAAGGAGGAAATTTCTTTGTTCTCCTGGGATTGTTAAATGTTAGGAAATACTTTCACTCTCAGTCAGCTAGCAGGTAAATTAGTCTTGATCAGCAATTTGAATCTCTTGCTAGTTGGTAGATAGCTAGTTCTTTGATTTTTTTCTTAAAACTGTGTTGATTTTTTTTATTATTTAATTTTTATAAAGATAAATTTAAATGTAAAGCAAGTATTTTTTTAATTCTCATTAATTTTTTTTTAATTCTCAGTAGTTTTTCAATTCCCAGTCTTTTTTTAATTCTCATTTAATTCTCCATGTTTCCTTATGTCATTCTATGTTTTTGTTAAAGTTCAGTGTTTAAGTTTGGTAATTGGTAACATAAAAAGATTGAAATTAACTCAGGCATGTTGCATGAATGTTACAAAAGCTACATACCTTATACTAGTAGTGGTTTTGTTGAAAACAATGCTAAAACAGAGCAAGTTTCATTGAATTCAAAAATACAAAATAATACATTCTATCTTAGGATTTAAATCTGTGTGGAGGAAGATTTTTGACTGTGATTTTGGGTGTAAATATAACAAATAAGGAGGCTACAGAGCATGTTTAATTGGGCTTTAAACTGAAGGTCAGTAACACAGAAGAGTCAATGGTTTCAGCTTTACAGCAGAGTCCGAAAGGGAGAAGCAGGAGTGGATTGAAGCGCTGCAGCAGTCGATAGCAGAGACTCTGTCTGACTACGAGGTGGCGGAGAAGGTTTGGTGCAACGAGTCCAACCGGAGCTGCGCCGACTGCGGAGCGCCCGGCCCCGACTGGGCCTCCGTCAACCTCGGCGTGGTCATCTGCAAGAGCTGTGCAGGTACCGCGACCAGTGACACTGTGTGGGCTCCACAGAATTCATATCTGCATCGCTATCGGTGTCCTCCAATTGACACTGTTCTTTGGGTTGTTTCTTTTTTAATTTTTCAAGTGTTGTTCTCATAGAGGTTTTGAGAAACAAAATGTGAGCATAACTTCTCTTTTTAGTACCAAGGTCAGCCTTATTCTAAAGCACCTCCATGCACAAATGACGTGTCTGTAGTGACTGAATTCTCTCAGGTGGATCATCCTTCACAATTAGTGGAAATTAAGACACGCTAACACTTCATGGGAAAGGAATGGCTTTTGCAAGGCTAGATGCTAAAGAATAACAATTTTCAGTGTATAAATTTTGGGTATTAATTTTTTTACATCTGCACATGTTTTACTGCCAATAGGGATAGCTTTTTCAGATACTACTCAAAATATAGTTGTCATGTTTTATGTTGAAATGCTTAAGCTGTAGATTCAAGGCAATAATTTATAATTCTAGGCTTTCTTTCAAAGCAAGCTATCCCAGAAACAGTCTACATGAGACAGCCTATTTTTTTATTCATTACTATCAAATGAAGTTAACTTTTTTTAAAAAAATATATTTTTTAATTTAAATTATTCAAATGTCAAACCCAACCTTTTTTAAAAACAGCAAGTAGAATAAATCTGCCTTCATCACTTTTTTTTTTAATCTAAGCAGAAGAGAAACCCTGTTTAAGTGCCTTAGTTAAGTAATGCTGTTGGATTTTCAGGACAACACAGGTCTTTAGGACCAAGAGATTCAAAGGTCCGGAGTCTAAAAATGGATGCAAGCATTTGGAGCAATGAGCTTATTGAGGTATGTTGTGATATTCTAACTCTTTTTTCCATCTCGAAGCCTGCTGTATGAAAGGGAGGTGTTTGCTGCTTTACTCTAAAGAAAACTGAACATACAGCTGCTGAACAGTATGGTGCTGTTACAGTAAACTTGGTGCTTGTGATGTTGCTGTGCATCATGTACCTCTCAGGAATTCCAAATATTTGTTTTGCTAACAAAATGTAGTTTCTCTTACTATTTCTCCAAGTACCTAATATTTCGGGGGAAAAAGAAATCAAATGCTCTTGGAGAGCACTCAAGATGAAGAAAGGGGAAAAGAGAGGAAACTTGTCACTACCAGTTTAGTTGGGATGGTGAGAAGGGGTGGTGGTGAACAGTGGTCCTGACAGAGAGGGTTGGAGCCATCAGTGTTTGCTTTAAAACACATGCTGCTCTTCTCTGAACTTGAACTAATATTTTCTAATATATAATGAAGTGTTATAGCTGATTAACCTTTCAAAGCTTGGCTGCTGTTGATGGTCAGTGATGGCTGCTGGCTGTGTTATTCATTTGTGGATGACCACAGGCAGGGACTGAGAGAGGCTGCTGTCTCCTGAAGGAAATTCTCTTTTCTTTAATAACTTTCTTTCCAACTTTTAGCAGCTGAAAACTGTTCAGAGGCTAGCTGCATATCCTTCATACTAATTTGCTAATTTATTCTCTGCATCTCACCCAGATCTTTATTGTCATTGGAAATAAGAGGGCAAACAGTTTTTGGGCTGGAAATCTTCCTCCAGATGAAGAATTGCATATGGATGACCCTGCAGAAAAAAGATTAGCATTCATTACACAGAAATACAAAGAGGGAAAATTCAGGAAAACACCTTTCCACTACAAAACCAAGGAACAGTTGAATAAGGTAATGCAGCGTGGTTGAGCCAAAACCATGTTTGGGATTGTGTTGTATCTGTGTGCAGTTTGGTCATCTTGTTAAACTGGTAAGAAATTCTGAATGACATTCTGACACAGTGGAATAAGGGTTATTTTGGAGCCTTTGCAGTAGTCATTGCATAACCACCTAGTTTATTATTTTTCCTGTTGGTTTATTTGAAGAGGATTATTGTAGTTCTTCCTATGTTTTCCTGAGCCATCAAAATATGGATCTTTATTTTAATGTAACCATAGTCTAGGGATGCAAATTTCCACTTCTTTTCTTTAGATGCCTTCCTTATGTGTTTTGTCTGACATCTAACATTCAAATATAGCAGATGATTCAGTGTCAGTAATGGTGAAAATAACTGATACACACTTACATAGTAGGTTGTAGCTTATTGGAAATGAAAAAGCTTAAATTAATGATGGAAAATGTATGTTCTCTACTTTTACAAAAATAACAAGTTCTTTGGAGTTGTAAAATAGAGAACTTCAATTTTCAATGTCTGTAAAATTTGATGGCCATTTGACTGATTTCTAAGATCTGATGGCTTGAGTCGTGATTTTTCAGGATTACTGAATACAGAAGAGTTTTAATGCATTCTGCAATTTAGTGCACTCAATTGCATGAATCAAATTGTCTCAAAGGATACACAGAGATTGTGGGGTTTGTTTTTTGTGGGGAAGGATATATGTCAAATAATCATTTAAATACTGGGAAAAGGTATCAATTTCTCTGTAGAGACATGAAATTACCATGTAATAAGGCATTAATTGCCAGGTAATTCTAGAACTTTTACTGAACTGTCTTTGTTGTCTTGTGCATCCTGGGTGTTTATGTGTTTATTAGAACAGCTGAATTTTATAGGAGTAATCTTCCTATTTTGAGTGACTTTTGCCTTAATCATTTAAGAAAAACTCATTCATTAACTAAATAACTTAAATATTAAGTTCTATGAATTTTAATGGAATAGGTTGCTCTAATTGTGTAACTATTTTTGGTTTTAAGGTTTTGGACCAATCTTGCAAAAAAAAAAGTTTAAGTTTATTATGTTTGTGAATACAAAAAATAAAAGGAGACTCATGATTTAGGATGTGGTGAGATGTTTAAATTTTGAGGAAGATGAACAGGTATCAAGATACAGATTAATAAAAAGAGTGAAAAAAACTTAATATATATTAATTAACTTAATGTATCTTATAATACATCTTAATAAAAAGAGTAGTTTACCTTATTGACTGATGGGGGTTTTTAAAAATCTACCTAGGAATTTCAATATGAGCCCCAGCAAGAGAGTTTAAGAATCTAATCTCATCTCTTTGGTTGAACTTCTGAGGTCTGAAATAGGAAGAGTTTTCCTTTAGTAGTTTGATGCAAATAAACAGCAAGCTCCCTCTCCAACTGTATTTACTCATGTTATCTTTCCAGTTTGTGAAAGCGATGTTTTGCTGGGTTTGGGTTGATATTTTGGGATATTTTTGTTGCTGAATTCTTCTAGATTCGGCCAATACTTCATGGTTTCTGGTACTTGTCAATGTTCATGGTGCAGCTATATCAGAGTTGAAAGGATTTGAGTCCAGGTTCCATGTAACTTTCTGATTTAACAGAATTCCCGTTTCCCTGTCTCTGGCCAGGCCCTGTGCGCTGCTGTGGTCAGGCACGATGTGCTGGAGACGCTGATGCTGCTCTTCAGTGGGGCTGATGCCATGTGTGCCACTGGGGACCCCGTTCACAGCACCCCGTACCTGCTGGCCAAGAGGGCTGGACAGAGGCTGCAGATGGAATTCCTCTACCACAATAAGTTCTCAGGTATGATGCATTTTGTTCTTTTGATCTAATTTTTTAATATGACAAAGAGAAGGAAATAATTCAGAAGCAGAATTGGCTTTGCTTTGAAGAATAGTGCTGTATCAGAGAAGCAGTTGTGATGGCATTAACTGTATTTTATTAGAGCACAATTTCACTTGTGTGCTGTTTTGCTCAGACATCATGTTTAGGACTTAGACAACACAGTGATAAGTCATAGATCTCATACCCTTAGTTATACCACAGGAAAAAACTCATCATCTTCTTGCCAATATTAACAGTCTTTTACCAAAAAAAAAATGGGTACACAAACATATGTCTAAAGAATTAATCTAGTGCTCTTTCTTTTCCTTAAAGGACACTTAAATTGATATCCACTCCTATTGCACACAGACCTAGCTGTTTTTTTCACAAACTCTCTTCCCAAAATAAAACTCAGCTCTTGAACCTGCAATATGATCTATCCTAGAAACCTCCTTTTCCCATCACAGCTTCTGTTGCTGCTTGGAGCAAATGATAAACTTTGGCTTGGCAGGGAACAGTTCTGTTTGCAGTGTGTGGCTGCTGTGAGGCTCCTGGAAACAGAAAGCTGCTCTTAGCAGTAAATGTGTTGAGGTGCATGGATGTAAGTGAGCTTTTCTGTTAAAAGTGCTGGGCAGTGTCTGAAACCATCAGGGGCTGAAAGTTCACATCCTGATCTGCACTGGAAAAATAAAACAAGCTGTGTGGATGGACCAGCTTTCTTTTGGCTCGTGTCACTCTGCAAAGTGACAGTGATTCACATTCAGGCTGAGCAAAAAAAGGATTAGTGGGAAACACAGGAATGAATTAAAGCTGCCAAGGGCAGACACAGTGTCTGAATTTGTGCCTGAGTATTGCTCAGGTCCGTGCCATGCACTGGGTCAGAGGATGTGGAGCTCAGTCAGGTGCAGACATGGAGCTGGGGTGATTTCTGTGCTGCCTATGGTCTCAAGTGGTCCTGAGGTTATGGAGAGAGCAGTTTGCTTCTCTTTTCTGCTTTTATTTTTCACCAGCCAAGGTAGCACCATCATGTTCTTATCTTTGGGGAGGGGAGACAGTGGATGTTGATGATGATTCCCAGAATTGTTGTCTGCTGCTGGAGTTGCTGGTAAACTCTGTATAATCCCTCAAGAGAAGCAATCTCCTTCTGTTGAAGTATGTTACACAAGGGATGAAAATCAAAGTTCAGAACATCAGGAAACAGTATTTTATATTACCTTGGCAAGCAGTGGATGACAATGGCAGCATTGTGACAAATGTGAACCAGGTTTTTTAATGAACCTGTTTTCTAATTATGAAAATAAACCCAGAAGTTTTATCAGTGTTGTAGTAAAGATACTGCAGATCAACTGCATATTTACAGACATGCATTTAGACATGTGGGAAAATGGCTTTAGCTGATATAAATGAAGACCTGTATGGCTTTTAGTCCTTTGTCTTTGAGCAGATTTCCCAAACTATGATCCTTGTTGTGAAAGTGGCTTCTCTGAAGATTCTTCACATTCCACCTTTCTTTGTGAGTTCCTGTACCAAGTTTCTTCTAATGCGGCTAAGCTTCCTTCAGAGAAGAAATTAAAAGAAGGTATTTAACTTTCAATTTATGTACTTGAATAACACATGAATATGTATAATTGGGATTCATTTTATTCTTTTTAACTTCTTGCACTACTTTTTTTGAGATTAAATGTCTTTGATAAGAAATGTCATCTTTTGATTCAGTAGACCTCTTTCAGATAAAGAAAATACTGTTTCTCTTGATCTCTTCATTCAGTAGTTGACAGAGGAAAAAAACTGAAGTTCTGAAAAATTGTTCAGTAAACACAGTAATTGATAAATAAGAAACAAACAGAAACACTTCTTGATTTAATTATATTTAGATTAGTGCCAAGAATTAATTTTCATCTAAAATGATTCTATTACAGGAGTCATTTACAAGTAGCACTGAATTTTTAGTAGGGTGTTTCTCAAGCTCACAAATTTACAAAATGTTCCAAGTGGAAATGAGCATGTACAAAGACTCTATGACAACTTGAGCTTTGTGGGGGGGATAATGCATGAAAGTTTGTGGTCTGTTGCTTAGCATTGCACTTACTGCTTGAGGGAGCATACAATAAATGGAAAGGAACCAGATTTCTCTGAGGTCAGGTTTTGTTCTCTGAAATTGTGATTGTGTCTTGAAGAAGGTAGATGTTCTACTGTTTGCTTCTTTGGGTGTGGGCATTTGTTTGCTTTGTTTTTGTATTGATGCTCAATTACCCATGGGTTTGTCAGGACTGGTATTTCTGGGATGGGCTCTTCACAGATACACAGGAGATGGTTTCCCTGACCGTTTGTTCAATGAGACACATGGGACAAGGGAGGGAGATGGAATGACATACTTTAAAGAACAAAAAAACCCTGCAACTTTGAATGAGAAACTGCTCTTACCTTAGGCTCTAATCTGTCTCTGTCACATTTAAGAAGCAGTATGACAGAAGTACTTGTTGCTACTCAAAATACAAAATATATAATCTTTCTTCTTCTCTTCTTTCACTACATCCAGAACTGTTTCTAAATCTCACTAAGATGAAGTAACACTCATATTGCAAATTATTGTGAATAAGTGGACATACTGTTTTTCAATTCTCTTTAGGAAGTAATTTGAGGGTTAGAGTACTAATATGGGGGAGAAAATTTCAGTTCCTTCCTCTGACTGTAGACATTCAAATAAGGTCATGTTACCTGAAAAATCTGACCTAACTATCTCGTTATAGAGAAGAGGACTCCTGTTGGAGCAGTTCTGACTTGCCATGAACTGATTGAGGCCTCTGCAGGCCATAGGGGAGCACCATTTTCTCACAGCATTTAGACAAATTTGGGGCCTTGTTTTTTTTTATGCTGTGTGTGGATAGGGCTCCAAATCAGAATCCTGTGCAGCTGTTTAATCATTAGAATTAAGTTCTTCTTCAGTGTTAGGAATCTCTGGGGCAGGTGACAGTCCTGCCTTCAGCATCAAGGGCTGAACATTTAAGCGCTTTCTTGTCACAGAAAACTGTTACCCCTTTGTAGACTTGGCCCTAATGGTGAAGGGACACAAAGAAATCCCTCAGTGCTGTGAATTAACCAAGGCTTTATCCCAGCCAGGTGGAACACCTGCAAATACAGCCTCGTTTTTCATTATGTGTGTCTCAGTACAACTCTGTGTACTTCTCATTGTGGCAGCATCAGTGTTTGCAGCAGGGGTGCCTGCATTTTGAGCGGAGCTGTTGGTAATTAACAGCTGCTGATACCAGCGGGAGGGGAGCTCAAATGTTGGTGCTGTTCCGATGGGGTGGATCCAAAAGTAAAGCTTAAAAGGTTTAGGGGCTCAAGTTTGATTTTTGCTTTTGTTTCTAGTGTGTAAAAGGTTTTATGGATCCCTTTAAAAAGCTTCCATATTCCAAAATTGTCCTTGAGAGTTTAATAGTTTAATGAATATTGAAGTAGTGAGGTGTTTTGCAGAATAGGTTTGGGAAGATGAGGGAGGAAAAGCCAGGGGACAAAAATCCCTGAACATTCAAAACCTTAAAATTTGGTGCTCAACTCTGGTAAACGAATACGTTACCAAGCCATTTATCTTAGATTTATTTTAGTACTTAACATTTGTATTTAGACAGAATATAGATAGCACCAGGTAGCAAATAGCATGATATAAAGAAATGTTAATAAATAGTACAAAATATTTATAAAACTTATATAAACCATATAGAAAACAACAGAAAAAGCATGAAATATCAGATAACATAGTTAATATTTTCAGATTACAACTGAGTTTTCTTGTTTGATTTTTCTGGGGTTTTTTTGCCAGATCTGTTTTACCAAATTCTCAGAAGTACTTTGCCAGCTGTATAGGAATTTTTAGACAGTGGAAAATAAGAAAAGTATTTTCTTTTATGATCTACTTCTCTGCAGCAGTGGAAACAGATGGACCTCAGATTTTGTTCTAAGAAATAGACATAACCTAATTCATAGAATTAGGTTATGTCTATTCTATTCATTCTAATTCATAGAATGAATTTATTACTATTTTCAGTAGCAAATAGACATTACTATGCTATGTCATGTGTTGTATTCATATTTTAGGGCATAAGAGGAAGTAAACATTTAGTTGTAATTAAATATACCAAATAATTCAGTGAAGTTGCTCTGCAGCCTTTTTTCTCCATCTTGTATTTACCTATTTAAAAAAAAAATTAAACTTAATGAAGAAAATCTGACCTTTCTGTTTTTTTTAATCACAGATTGCAACAAAAGATGGTGCACTTTGGAAAGTGGCTTTCTGAGCTACTATGAAAATGCTAAAACTGCCACTCCTAATGGTATGATTGACATCAGTGAAGTTATCTGTCTCGTAGTGCACAAGTCAGACTTCTTTTTAAATAGAGGGTAAGCTCCTGAATCCATATTTCAGTAAACAAACTGTTCATTTTTTCCTGAATTTTGAATAGGCAATCTAGACAAAAAGCTGTTTTTTTGACTTCAAGAAGTTAGTGCTATGTCATATTTAGGGATTTTTTTATAGTGATAGAATGAAAAATATTAGGGCAATTTAAAAGGGCAGCTTAAATTAGATGCATATGTTTCTTTTTAAATCTGTAATGAATATTCTCAGTGCTTGACAGGTTACATGATGATAAGTTGAACAATTAATGCTCATTTTTCTTTCTGGTATTGACCTCTGCCTCAAGCCAAAATTCTGGCTTTGCTTCTGCCTTGTAGTGCAGCAGACCAGAGCTCTGCACAGCGCTCCTGGATCTGGTCACAGAGCGTTGGGTTTTGCAATCCATCCTCAGTTCTGTAGCTGAGGACAGCGCTGGAGCTGATGAGCATTTTCAACTGGAAGAAAACAGCTTTTCTTTCTTTTTTTGGGGGGGTTGGGGGGGGAAGGTCTTGGTTTTTTCTTTTATAACTCTCTCACATCCCATCTATTTGTGAAAAACGTCACATAGGGAGTGACCTAAATATGATTACAGTGATACTCAATTTCTTTAGTGCAACTTTTTTTTTTTAAAATATGCTTTGTATTTGTCTAACAGATTCCATGACACATTGTTTTTGAATCTGTGCATATGCACCTAAAAACAAACTTTCTATAGTATAATACTGTAATTCTTTTAGTTACAAAACAAAATTGTCTGCAAAGAAGGCATAGTCTATTCAGGAAGCTCCTGAAAAAGATAATGGGAATAAAGGACTTAGACTGCTACAGGGGACAGAGATCCTGAAACATGGTGATGTCTCAATATGCCATCAAATACAGAGAAGTGACCTTCACTATTCTGCAGTAGCTCCGTGGTACCCAGAGAAAAGAAAAAAAAAATCACTTTTTCCTTCTGTGTTCAAATCTAACCTATTGTTTATTGCATTTCCAGATGGCTCCATTTTAGGTTAATAACTAAATTAAAAAACATGTTGGCTGAATACTTCACTCTTTGGAAATAACTAACTTCCTGTTGTGCTTTACTTGTGATTGAGGAGTTTTATGAGAAACTTTACTTAGATTTGACATTTCATGTAGTGAAACAGTGGGTCCTTAAAAATGCCTATTTTGTTAGTCAGAACTGAGTGTTTATATAATTTTCCAAGTGGCTATTGAAAATTGTAGAAGTGACTCATGCTCAGTTCTCCACATTTAGACAAATCTCAGTCTTCAGCATTCAAAAAATCTTTTGAATGCATCACAAAAATGTGCTTGATCAAATATCATGAGCTTGCAAAGGCAAAAAATTCCCTGTGCATTTTTAATGACTATATGTAAACATTGTTATGCATTTTGGAATTATTCAAAAAACGGTTACACCATAGTCTTTAAACATGTATTATTGACCCGCAAAGTACTTGGATCCTGATGTATTGTAAAGTGTTTATTATTAGCTAGGCCCTGCTTGTAATATTGGAGGAGAAATGCAGATGGGTTCCATTCCATGTGTGTGAAAGAATGAAAAAATAGTGAAATAAAATGACATGAGTATGTCTGCTCTTTTGGAGACTAAATACAGCTGTGTTTCTTCTCTTCCTTCCTTCAGGGACATCTTTACATTTGAGATATACTTACTGTCAGAGCGTGTTTTTCTGTTTGGAGCTGAAACTGCACATTCACAAAGGAAATGGACTTCAGCAATAGCTAAGGTAATACTGATAATTATCTTTTTCAGTTAGGCCAGGAGCCTTTGCACAAATAATAAAGTGCCATTGTTAGCTTAAAACCTTTGAGAAGCCATTATTGATGAATGCTGATCTCTCCTGCGTGTAAAGGTTTCTTGTGCAGCAGGAAGAAATAACTTTTGTGATTTAATGCTTGAAACAAGATAATCAAATGTGAAGGGAATTGAAGCAGCATTTGAATGCTGACCTTAAGAATATATTAAACGTGCTCTAATATAAAGACATATTCTGTATGAGTATATTTCAGCTAAGTTTTTTATGGTTGCAGTTCTATTAAATTTATTTGCTGAAAGGAAATTGATAAGGCAATACTGTATTTTATACTGTTCCAAATGTTAATAATCACATTACTAATTAAATCAATGGTACTTTAAAAGCAAGCATGTTTGAATTGTAGTGCATGAATGGAAAAAGTGCTAAACTTGATTTTGCATTTGAAATTTAGTGTATCTACGGGCATATGAGCGTGGGTTTTACATCTCAGAGTTTGAGGTTTTTTTA
Source organism: Ammodramus savannarum pratensis (assembly GCA_020466415.1). NCBI lineage: Eukaryota > Metazoa > Chordata > Aves > Passeriformes > Passerellidae > Ammodramus > Ammodramus savannarum. The sequence goes on along the minus strand of JAHXMQ010003319.1, from coordinate 68,786,671 downwards.
CTGTGACCTCAATCCTGGAGCCCTGTAGGTTTGCAGTACTTTGATGTTGTTTTGTAGGGGCAGAGGGTTTTTCCTTCACCTGGCTCTCCCCATTTTCCTTGGCAGCACTTTGTCCCCGCGGCGGCAGAGCCGCTGTTGGAGCGCGAGTGTGAGGTGATTGGGCGGCTGTTCTACAAGGACGGCCACAGCCGCGACCAGTGGAGACACGGCTGGTTCGCCATGGAGAGGTCCAGCCTCTATTTCTGCCGTGACATGGAGGGGGCTGGAGAGGATTCCATCTATCTGAGGAGGCTGCAGGAACTGAGTAAGAACATCTGGTATTCAGAAAGTGTTCTGTGGGATTGATTCACTGTTAAGGACATTTCCATTACATTTCAAAGTAATAAATATTGGGAGGCTCAGTAACTATTCCTTCACATGAGTCAGATGTTCTCCCAACTCTTATCTAAATATGGGGTTGCTTAATTTCTCTCTTGGGGTTTTTTTTTCTACTTTTTGGCACATGCCAGAGAAATTTTTCACAGCTTTGAAATGAACGAAGACAGTTTTCGTTCCAGTTGCAGCAGTATCTTTCTTACAAGAGTACAGAATTGAATAATAATATATAACCTTTGGGATTATTGTCTCATATTTTTGACAGGGCAGAAATACTCACTGCAGAACACATCCTTGAGGTGATTGACAGGTCTAGTTTTAAAATACTCAAACATACTGGAAAATGATAATTCTCTTGGAAAACTACTTCACAGACTAATAGACTTTTTTCCAATACTAAAAATATTATTTGCTCAATATCATGATGTGGAGAGATAAGAATGTTTGTTTAAATGGTCTTCTATGAGCAATTTTATATAATCATTTATAATTATGCTCCGAGTCCTCTTTTAAGCATATCTGCCCTACTTGTTTTTATATTGAGCAAGGCAATATGTTACATAGAAAAATACATATAATTTGGGGTCTGTAATAAAGTAGCAGTGAGAAGATAGTTTAGCTCTTTATTGATGATACTCTTTGTGAATGCTGACAGATTGTGGACTGTTTTGCAGGAGCTTGCCTAAATGCCATTGGGTTTTCCACTGTTTATTTACTGCCACCTTATATTTGGTGTAAATAACACCATGAAGGGGGTTTTTAATCAGCAATGTTTTTATGCCTCTAGGTGTCTTTCAGCTTGTGAATACTTTTGAACCTAATTCAGAATTAAAAGATTGGGCATAAGGAGAACTGTTCCTGATATTTTTTTTGATGATGCAACTGTAATTGCCTCTGCCAGAATCATAAGAGCATGCAAAATCTGTGTATATTATATCTCATGTATAAAAATGAAACACTTTTGACTTGCAGTTGAGAATTTGTTTCGCTTGGGGTTTTTAATATTAGTTGTATTTCTAGGAAATATTATATATCCATACTCTTTTCTTTGATTTCTGCTCTCTCCAGAATATATCTGCTCCACTGTTATACTGATAATACTGGTTTGTGAAATGAAACTTGAAATCTAATGAATCATGTTTGGAAGTATAGTGACTTACCTTCTTGATATTTGACTCAGTAAATTTAGACAAAGCTAGGAGTTTGTGTGACACAAAAACATCATATAACATGCAGTGTGCTTATTGGTTTTCATTGGTATTTAGCACTTTACTCTCTCTGGGAATTAGTTCAAATAAGGTGTGCATTACATATGACACGCACTTTGAGAAATTAAGTTTCCAGAATTTCAAATTAGTAAGCAGGTTACATTTAATTACTGGTTTTAGTATAGTGCACAGTACAGTTTTTAAGCAGTGCAACTGAAAGCAGTCCAGATGTATTTGATGTGTTATGTACAATGTGAGTATTTTACAGGGTGCTTTTTTTAGCAGGGATAACACAAGGCATAAGGAAGGGTGGAAATGATCTTCAAGTTAATGGATTCCAAAATCCAGCTTACTTCTGAATCATTATGTCTTCTACAACTTGTGTTTACAAGTTGAGTACAATGAAACACTGTAGCATATTTTCACATTAAAAAGTATGTTTCAACTTTCTTGACAATGTTTTGTGTTAGTTTTCTTTTAAATGTAAATGTGGTGTGGTATTTTGTGGCGTTTTGTGACTATTATCAGCAGCATTCTTTATTTGCAAAGTTTAGGAATTCCATGCTCCTTTTGCCACTGCAGATCATTTTGAAAACAAGGTCTGTCTGTATGTGCATGCATGTATGTGTTTGTCTGTAAATGTGTGTCTGTGAAGGTCAGATGGATGTGTTTGTGTTTTGTTTTCAGCCACCAGCAGTGTGGTGCAAAATGGAGAGAGAATGGATGTCCTGCTGCTCGTTGAAAAAGGAAGGTGAGGTTCCCATCTGAAAAATTATTTAATCTGTTTTTATTGTCATATCTTAGAATTATTGTTGATAAGTTCTGGAGTTTTTTCACCTAGGGTTGCTAGTAAGAGAGTAAATTTGCAGAGTTTTTAAAGGAGGGAATATCTTTGTGCATTAATTACATTTTATGTCTGTGTCACAAAATGTTAACAAGCACTACTTAATTAAAAACTGTTTTCCCACTGAGAAAATTATTCCCAGATTAGTCTGCCAATAATGATTTCTTCAAAAGGATATAACTCCTTTTACCTTGTAAAAAAGGAGTAGCTCTTCGGAGCTTTTACTGTAAACTGCTTGATTTTTGTAATCATTCTTATGTCTCAGAATTCTGCATCTCAAGCTGCCTAGATCAGGTTTGAGAGGAGTGCTAGGATGGAAACATTTATAAAAGGAAAATTGAAATGCATTAGCAAAAAGAAATGAAAGTAAGTATTCCCTCATCATATAAGTTGCTTACCCCTCCAAAAATGAAATAATTAAAATAAATGTATTTTCTATTTACATGAAACTGATTTTATAGAAGTTCAGTAGAGCATTTTGACTTATCCTAATTTGCAAATAAATGGTCATTAGAGAAAATTGATTCCTTAAATGTCTTTAGTAGGACATAAGACAACATATGTACAAAAGTTTGCTTACTATTTTAACAGTTTAAACAGCTGCTTATTACACACATGTGTATGGTTGGACATAACCCCCTTAAACTTTTCAATTTTGATATTTGCTCTTAGAAGCTATCTTGTCAGGGTGGCACACAGGAGATTAATGTAGCTTGCTTAAATAAAAGAACAAGGCTGAGCTTTGAGATGCAGGCAGAGTGTTGCATTAACTTATTCCACCTCAACTCGAGGCTTTTTCATAGATGTTCCTGAGCTTTGTGGTGGTGGGTGAGCATTTTGACACGTGTGTAAGGAGGGAAGTTCAGTGTGTCTCAGCTGCTCTGTAGCAGAGGTTGGTGGATGTCTGGGGTGTTCTGGGGTATGAATACAAAACAAGGAAAGCTTTTTGCAGTGTTGAAAGTTGTCTCTAAATTTGTTTCCTTCTTAGCTGTGGCTTGGACGTGTGAATGGATAATGTAGGAGCAAGTCTGGAGAAGAGTAATTGAAATGTTGGCAGGTGCTTTCAAAGGGCTTGTGACAGTGTTTGTGGATCTTCTTTCATTTTTGATAGCACTGGTAATACAAATGAATTTGGAAGAAAAAAAAAGATGCTGTAACAATAGACCACGATCACAGCTTTATGTGGTGAAAGGTGCCTTGATGTCTTACTCCCAGTATATCTATTTTTTTTTCCTTTTCTGAACATCTGCTTTGTTGCCATGGTGCAATAACACCATTTTTTCATTTCTTTCCTGAACTCAAAATATTTTTATAATTTTCAGGACGCTATACATCCATGGCCATACCAAGCAGGATTTCATGGTCTGGTATACTGCAATTGAAAAGGCAGCAGGTACAGATGGTAATGCACTACAAGATCAGCAGCTCAGCAAAAATGATGTCCCTATCATAGTGAACAGCTGCATAGCCTTTGTTACACAGTATGGTGAGTAGAGTGGATTTTATTCAAGCTAAGATCATTTGTGTAATACAGAAGTGCCCCCAGCACCTACTGAATGAGTTTATATATTACTTAAAGTAAAGTGCCCCTCATTAGCCCTGACATTCTTTAATGAGATGGTGTAATATACTGCCACACAGCTGAGAATGGCTCTTTTGGGGAAATACAGCTTGGTAAATGCCCTTTATGGACACTTTTCTATTTTAGGTTTTGCATTGTTTGCTTTATGAAACAGCCTCTGGGTCCACTGCCCCACTGCAGACAGCCCAGCCCAGAAAATAAACTCTGCAAACCTGGGGAAGCTGTGCTCTGAACACATCTTGGCAGCTGGCATTAACTGTGGAGCTGAGTTCACTCCTAGGGTGCTGTTTTTTCAGTGAAATAACCTGAGGATTAGTAGGTTACCATTTATTTTAGTAAATTTTTCCAGGATAACTTTCCCTGGCATTAGGTTATATGCAGATGATGTTGGTGTCCCTTTACTACTGCAAATTCATGAGTTTTATGGTGAGATTGCTACATGCATATCAACCCTGTACAAATCTGTCTTTGGTATAAATGTGTCTGTAACCTCTGTCAGTTTGAGAGCACCTAATTTCTGTTTGAGTCATTGAGGTTTAACTAAATAACCTTTGGATAGGGCACACTGCTCTATTAGAAATAGTTGTATTGGGGTTGCACCTAGTGCCTAAAAGTAAGAAAAAAAGCTTTTGCTAAATTATTTTTAGTTATTAGCAACAGAACTCAAGTTTTGAAAAAGAAAATTTTTGACTACACTAACATATGCAGTGATTAAAGATAGACATGACTTCATTTTAAGCTGTATGTTTTCTTTTTAATTTTACTTTAGTGGGTGGTTTTTTTTACATATATGAATAGTAGCTGACTGATGTCTTCAAGAACATGAGAAAAATCAGAAAAAAGGGTATTTTCTGCTACTTGAGGCTTTTAAGAATGAAATATTTCAGGTTGGATGAATGCAGTAATACTTTGAGTGTTAAGATGAGTTCATCCATAGAGTAATAAAATAAAAGGAGTTTTCTCATGAAAGCAGCTGTGTTTTATGTGCAATATAATATCTATCATCAAAAATTCTTCTATTCACTGTGCCTTTGGAAAGTGCTGTTTTAGGAAGCCCTGAAGAGATTTGGGGATTTGAGGTGCCTGTAGAATACTCTTGAAATAGTGATCCCAGCCTTGCTTACTGTTATGATGAGAATTCCTGCCAAGAGGTCTGGCTGGGTAGAAGAGACTAGGCAGTGTTTTCACTAAGAAAGGGAGTATGAGTGAAAGATCAGAAAGATCCTGTTTGGAAATGCAACCACACAGAATTGTTTGGCATCCACATATAATTTTTGCATAATCATATCTGGAATTTTTGAAAGAATACTTAATTCTACGTTCATTTATTTTTCTCTCCTGTATTTTTGTGCCTTAGGTTTAGGTAGCAAACAAATCTACCTTAAGAATGGTGATTCGTCCAATGTGGCTGAACTGCTGGAAAGCTTCAAAAAAGATGCAAGAAGTGTTAAACTCAGAGCAGGAAAACATCAGCTTGAAGATGTGACAGATGTACTGAAAAGTTTTCTTTCTCAAATAGATGATGCACTTCTGACTAAAGAACTTTATCCATTCTGGATCTCTGCATTAGGTAAGGTATTTAATAATATTCCATACAATAAAGGTTCTATGTACATTTCCAGTATCAAGTGTGAGGGGCTTGTTAATTTACTCACCCTGTGTCAACCCATGGTATTTCATAACTGGCAAAACAATGGAGTGAGGAAAAAAATATCTGGGGCATGGCTGCAATAGACATATTAATAAGAGATGATTTTTAGAATGTCCTTTAAAATGTTAGTTTTTATATTGCAGTATTTGCAAACTGCAAGAAACAAGTGGTTTCCCTGCCAAGCTGTGCTATAAAATTGCAGGCACAGCAGTAAGAGATGCATGGGAAATGCTGACAGAACGTTAGTTTCTATCTGAATGCATGGGAGTCACATGGGCATATTTCTGTGTGGCACATTTTGCCTTTATAAAGAGATATTAAAGCATATTCCTCTTTGATTTTATGTAAGTTCAAATATATGGATGTTGCTTTAATACGAGCCACTAGACTTTCAAGAAATTCAAACATTATCAATATTAGACATTTTTGACCTTTAAACTCAATTTCAAAGACTACAGGAAAAAGTATTAAGAGTTTATTCACTTACCACATGATTAATTGCATCAGAAAACAGAAGTTCTGAGGCAGTTGAGATTTGTCAGCTCTTTTTAATGGTGTTACAGTGATTTCCCTTCCTGATCTGTACACATGGCTAAAATTCTACTTCAGCTTTAGAACAGAAAATCCTGTCCTGTTAAGTGATACAGAAGGTACTTCTTGGAGGACTAAAATATTTAAGAAAATGGAGTAGAAGGCCTTTAAACTGTTGTTTTGTTATTTACTTTTTCTGCCAATTACCAAAGAAATCCAAACACAGTCAGTAGTTAGTGAAGAGCACCATCACTCAGTCAGAAGATTTCTGTGCTTTCTTTTCAGAAACCTGAGAGAAGCAAGGGCCTGAGAGGGAAAAGCAAACTGATTAAATGCACTCTGCATTAACTTTGTATGTGCCCTGAGCATAAGGGGGCAGCACAGGAAGGCAGATTAGGTAGAAAACTGTGGTTGTGTTTCAGATACTGCTGTTCCCAAACTGGAATTGCTGCCATTGGCCTTGCCATTGTTCAGCTATATGGAACTTATTTACCAGCCCTTTCCCCTTGCTCTCCTCTAATCAGTCTTGTATATGCTTAGATCCTTAAACTACTTTGTGCTCTCAGACACTTTTCCAGTAAATATTTAAAACACAAAAAGGTCTTTTCCTTTCTCTTTGCTAGGAACTCTTATAAGTACATTTGCACTTGTGCATATGGAGTTGCACTCACACATGTACATCCCACAGATTAAATATACTGTGAGAGAAAATGCAATTGCTGTTCTGGCCTTTAATCTTAAGCAGTGGCAAATGGTGCTTGAATGTAGAACTGTCTCTCTATTGGTGTTTCCCTGAACTGGTGTACAATAGCAGACATTTTAATAGTATATTCTCAGCATTGCCTTTATGAAGAAGAGGTTGATTTGGTAAATAGTGATTTAAAAGACTAGATGCTGCTGATACAGTTAATGAGAACTGCTGTTGGTTTTTAGTGTGAGTTGTTATTAATGCTCAATGGTTGTTATTTCCCTGCAGATACGCAGAATGAGAAGGAGCGTGTGAGGAAGTACAGAGCTTTTATTCAGAGTCTGCCACCAGTCAATAGAGCAACTTTGGCTGCTTTAATTGAACATCTTTACAGGTCATTGCAAATAAAGCATTGTAGCAGAGAAATTATTGTAATGTGTTCTCAGTATAACTCTACAATATATGAAATGTGGCTTGTTTCATTCACCAGTAATCACAAAAGCTTATCTAGTTGCAGCAATTAATTGCATTTGAATTCCTTTAATTGATAATGTGTTTTTTCTTTGGTTGTATTTTTAGCTGTAGGTATCTATAAAAATCAATGGATTGGAGCAGCCTTACAGGGAGAGAGGGCTGCCAGTGTATGTGTCCAAGTAGGGTAATTTTTGATGTAGCTTCTTTATGCAATTTCATTTTACTCCAGTCTACTAGTCTTCCAGAGAATTGTTGCAAATGATTCTTGAAATTAAAATATTTTTTTCAGTGAAAATGTCCTTCTCCACAATCTGTTTTGCACATAATGACTTTGAGAATTACCTACCCTTCCTGTTTTTCATCAGTGCTTCATTTAACTGAGGTAGCAGTGGAGAATATCCAAAATACAAACTTGTTTAAGCACCAAAGGTCATGACTTATTCCTAGATCAAATAAGGGGCAGAAAATTTGTAGAAAATATTTGACAGGATGATTCTGAGGTGTCAAGGTTAGATAGTACTGGTCTGTGTTATATCATCTATTGAACAAGTCAAATTATATTTTTGGTGAATTGCAGTGAGTATAGAATAGGTAGACACTTCTCTTTACAGAATGTTGTGTTTAGAAATCATAGTACATAGCCAGGTACATTGCCAATGTAATTTAAAAATATTTATGTGATTATGAAATTGATTGGTGCCGTTATTTGGATAAAGACTGTGCTACATATTGTGTTTAAGAAGTTTCTAAGCATGTCCAATTAGAGGTACTAATATGATGTTGCATCTGTTCTGAAATTCATGCATTTAATGGCCAAAATTCTGTGGTAGTTTAAAGTGTTTGCCTCTAAAAAAAGACATGTTATGTGAACAACAGGAGTAATATGAAAACTTTACTATAGGGATAGGAACTAAGAAGGACCTAATTTCTTTCCACATTTTTTTTGATCTTTGATCTCAAGTTTGTAGGACATACTTATATTACATATATTCTAAGTAGTTTTGATGTCACTTGAAATGCAGCTAGAAAGTTTTCATTTCTGTAATGAGAAATAGAGAGTATAAAAAATATTAAATAAATAATAGTACATGTTTTCATTGCATTTAATGTAGTAACCTTTTTTTTAAGTGCTCTCCATATTCTGTAAAGGAGCCTCAGACAATCAAAGGAACAATGAAACTATCTAGATATGTTTATTTTTCCTTCAACAGAGTGCAGAAGTGTTCTGAAATTAACCACATGGACCCTCAGAATTTAGCCGTGGTGTTTTCCTCATGCTTATTTCAAACTAAAGGCCAAACCAGTGAAGAAGTCAATGTAATTGAAGATCTAATAAAAAATTATGTACAACTTTTTCATGTACGTATCTTTATATGCATCCTAACTGCTCAGATGTTAGAGATTCAAAAATATAAAAATCTGCTTTAAAATGGTCTTCCTACTAGTTCAACAATCTGAGAATTTACAGGGTTTTTGAACTCTAATTCAGTGGATGTTTTTCTTGTCCTGCTTTAAATTTTATTTCCCAATGAGTTTAACCTGTGTAGGAAGGACTATTTATGGGATGCTGTGAGCTACTGTTTTCCAAAATGATGCTCATTCTCCTTGCTGGCAAAAGCTTACTAAATTTAGGGTTTATTTTAATTATGACTATTAAAAATACTGCTTCTAATCAGATTTTATAGGCCTGATCAGAACTGAAGCATAGAAGGATTTTGTGTTCTTAGTGTCTGAGCTGTGATTACAATTTGTTTTGTTCCTTAGTGTTAAAATAACAGTGTTAAATCCAATTGGATAGAAAAGCTACTGCTAGCAGCAGTTCATAGCAGCTGTTTTGATTTGGAGCTGACTGTGCTGCTATGACATTGTTCTGCAGTTTTTCATTGATTCCTCTCCATTTCAACATGTATTCCATGAAGTTTATAATAATGAGTTCCATCACTGAAGAGCTGTTTCTGACTGATAGAATATTTTGCACGCCTGCTTCTATGGGAACACGATTGGCGGTATTGGCAATTGCTGCCATAACTGTTATTAATCACTCCAAAATTATTTATTTATACAGATAAATGAAGACCAAGTCAAACAAATGGACATAGAAAACAGTTTTATAACAAAATGGAAAGACACTCAGGTAAGTGTCCAGTTGGGCATGGATAAAAGGGAGTGAGGCCTGAACATCTCTGCACACAGTGTGGCTGCTCTGTGTCCATCCCTGGGACACACCAGGCACTGCACAGGTGCTGGCACGCCTGAGCCAGGTGTGGATACAGTGGCCCAGCTCACCTCCTTGCTCTCCTCATCAGTTCTCCTCATCAGTTCTCCACAGGCTTCAGTCAGGGTTAACAGTAATGGTGTGGTGCAATGGAGTGATGGAACAGCAGCGCTGCAATCATGTGTGTCTCATGGCTAATTGGAAACTTAGGCCTCAAGCAGCTACAATTGAGAATTATAAGAATTCTTTACATTTAATGACTGAGAGTCTGACATCATGGCATCAAAATGTGTGCATATAAGTGGGAAAATCAGTGATGTAGATACTTTATACTTTGGAATATACAGGTTGCTGCAGTACTATTATCTCTGGTTGTGCAGAATGTTCAGAGAACAGCAGAACTGAATTTCTGCTGAATTCCTCAACGTTCACATGTCTGAAATGTCACTGAGGTTCTGTTCCAGGTGGCACTTCATTAGTCGCTGTTCATTTTCTGTCCACCATATACTCATGCCAGCTGTTGCAGTAATTTACATCACATTTTCTCTCCATAAGTTGTTTATGTGAGCCCACTGGAAATCATGTGTCAGCTTCATTCTTATTTCCAACCTTTTTCTGTAATATCATCTGAAAAGCAAATTTTATAACTAAATGAGCCTTTTTGAGTCTGTGCCACTATAATTAGGCAGCTTTCTTCAAAGTAGCTTTGTAATGCTTTTCCTCACAAATGTTTCCATTAGTTTTCCATTCTCAAAGACTAAACTAACTTAAAAGTTGCTGGATTTCAGAATGTGAATGTTCTTTAAAATTCAGCACTGCCGGTTATTTTTTCTATAGAAATGTAATCTTAGCTTCTGTAAATTGGTCAAAATGTATCCCAAAGCTGAAATGTTTATATATATATATATATATGTAAATATATGTATGTTTCTATATATTTTTCTTTATCTTTTCCTCTGTTTGTAGTAGTATATAAAGAAGTAGCATCACTGTCAATACCATTCTCACAAAGGAAGACAAAAATTGTTATCTTAGTGTTAATTTGATTATGAATTCTTTGTATTTGCCTCTTAATAGAATGGTACACCTTGTGGTAGTTCCTGTTTCTGCCTTAATTTTTCTTCCTGTGCTCTGATCATCAATTATTTTTTAGGAAATAGTTTTTGGTGGTGGACTGAGGTGAATTGCAATCTTTTGAAGATGCTTTTGACTCTACTGAAAGGGAGTTAGAGCAGGCAAAATGTGAGACATTTTTAACTTCAGAAAAATAAAGTAATTTCTCATCCATGAAAATAATTTTATTGCCATAGATGAGCAAACCTAGTTACAATGGAAAATGCTACATATCCCTTCTCATAAATCATTCTTTTTGTCCTGACCATAAAATGTTGGATTTACTGCCTTTCTAATTTGTTTCTGAGCTTTTTGTTGTTAGACATTCTTAAATAACATTTGTTAGTCTTGAGCATATTAAATTTATATATGTCATAAATTTGCTTTATCTGATTATTCCACATTAGCTTGTGGGCAGAGTCTAGTCTTTTTTCCAACAAATTTGAAGTTAACAGAGGTTGATATCAGGAGCATTTGTTTTAATTCCTTCTTAATTAGGTAATGACAAGTTTTCATTGTGATTAAGAACCATAAATACACTATCTGTAGTAATGAATTTTTATTTTTTTGATATGTACATATGGCTGCGTGGCTGACATAGTCTATTATTTGTAATTTTGCATCTCACTTTTAACTAAGTCATTTTGGGGTTACAGTCCTTTTTCATTGTTTTAAATTCTATTAATCTGTTTTGATTCTGAGGTGAACCTGACTAAGCTCCAAATCAGTTATGGCTGTGGCAGTTTAAGATACTGAGATACACTCATGTCTTAGACTTTGTAGTCTTAAATGTAAATTTAAAATTTCCACTTATGCCATGTAGCCCTTAGTTTTCCTGCACTTGGATTATTTGTAAATTAATGTTAATTTTGTTTGATATGATTCAGTTGGATTTATTCAGGGTTTGGATTTTTCTCCTGAATCTGTGAATCAGTATTTTTTTTTCCTTACACTAGTTAAATAATTGTATTCTCCTCGCTTAAAATGTTTATTTTTAACAATAAAATTTTTTAATTCTTTCTTTTTAGGTGTCCCAGGCTGGAGATTTGCTTATTGAAGTTTATGTAGAAAGAAAGGAGCCAGACTGCAGTATTATAATCAGGGTTAGTGTATAAAAATGATAGAGTAATTTTTATGGCACACTTTTTCTTGAAGACTATCACATTTATTTTAATACATGATTTTGTATAAGTACACAATGGAAGTATGAACTTATGTTTATCACTGTTCTTTTAAATATTGTAAGAATTTGGTGTGTTGCCTTAATTACGTAAAGACTGATTATTGTGCATTTTTGCATTTTTGAGAGAAATTTTGAGAAGAATTTTACAATTTTAAAGCGGAGGTGTCCTGCTGTAGTTTTGCTGTAGTGTGCAGCAGTGTGAATTCTCCAGCTCTACATGTGCAACATGAGAGCATTAACAAACACACAATGAATGTTGGTTCAATTTAGTAGTTACCAGCATTAAAGTGACATTCCACCTTTCTTTTTGTCTGTGGCTTTCTTCTTTCTTTGAGTGTTAAGAAACTAAAGCTTGTTCTAACTATAATAGAGCTTTTTGAGCTTTCTATTTAATAATGTATTTAAACACCTGCCTCTCTGTGTAGTGGTGTTCTGTTATTTTTATTACACCTCTCTGGTTTTGTTCCCTTTTTGTTCTGCTCAGCATATGACACTTTTGTTTGTACATACATGGGGTATGTGATATACATAGATGGACATACACATATAAAAATCCTTTTTAAAATAGGAATAAAAATAGGAATATGCATCACCAAGATAAAAAATATGGTGCTTCTCTAATATTTATCTTCCCACTCCTAGGAAAATATATGAAAGCTTTTTTTCTCCTTCCAATTTTTACTGGGGTAGAGAAAATGAATTTAAAGCTACCAAGTTAATAGTCATCTTAAAAATATAACTTCAATCTCATGGAAAAGAATAAGGAAAGCCTGCTGGAATCTGATGGATATTTTGTGGGTTTCCAGCTCAATTTTTTTCCCCCTTTTTGTTTTCCCTTAGGGAAATTGCAGGGAGGAAGACTTTGAAAAATGTATCAGAAATCAGGAATTGAAATGTATTATAAACTGACTCACTTTGTATTACAGGTATCACCTTTGATGGAAGCAGAGGAATTAACTAATGATGTTTTAGCAATCAAAAACATTATTCCCAGCAAAGATGATATCTGGGCTGCTTTTGAAGTACTTGAAAATGGAGAATTAGGTTAGTGACTCTTAAATGTATGTCTGTCAATCAGCTTTTATTATTTTAGTTTTTCAACACTTAATATCATCAAAAGTTTAGTTAAAGACTTCATGAAAACAGACGAAAAATAGCCTTCATGGCAAATGTTTTACATTTGGTTATTGTGGCATCTGCATGATTTCTTTCTGCAATTTGCCAGAAATGATGTGATGAATTGTTTTAAACTACTCATAAATTAAGGGCTGAGAAGGTGTTCTTTATATTACAGTGCTTTGCACTGTCAGGAAAACAACCCCTGAGAAAGCAAGAAAATTAGAATAATATTTTATAGAAAGTCAGTTTCTAGTAATAGTTAATGTTGTTTAAAGTGGAAATGACTGGTTTAGAACATTTACTAGCATATGATGACCTAAGTGAAAGAAAGGGTAATCGAATGTAGGTGTTGACTGCTTGCTGTTCAAAATACCAGAATTGCAGTATTAAAAATCAGCTAAATTATTTGCATATAGAAAAGTTGCAATAATTGATGATTTTATCAAACCTAATGCAAAATATTTAATACCATATGCTTTTACAAAATAGGGTGTATATATTTTTTTTAATAATAAGTGATTGATGGATAGTTTGTAAATGAGGTGTGTTATCAGTAAAATAGTTAATGGTTTTCAGCATGATGATTTATGTACCATGTAATCCATGATGACAGATGGTCTTTGATGTAACTATAAATAAAACAGTAGGTGTTTACTGTGAGAGTGCTGGTGTTCTAGGAAGATGTGGTGATTTGCCAGTCTCTTGCCTCTGATTTTAAAGTTCTTCTTAAAGTGGATTTTCTCTCTTGAACAAAGGCATCAAGTGTTTAAGCTTTATCACGTTAGGGTCCAAAGTTTTCCAAAAACTCAGAAGTTTTACCATTTAAAACAAAAGGGCCAGAAGAAGTAGTGATAATGAAATAGGGGTTGAGCTGCTATCTACCAAATGGTATTGTTGTTAGGCTGCTTAGGTGTCATATCTGAATAATGAAATATTCGCATGGGTGGTATCACAGCGTTACAGGTAGCGTAGGTGATTTTGCATCCCGAAAGAGCAGTGGTTATTTCTGTCATGAAATTGTGTTATTTGTGGCTTCTGCTTTCCGAGGCTCCAGTGTTCAGGTGTTCTATAGAAAATGCCTTCTGCTGGACTCCAGTGCTGGAGAGTCCCCAAGCAGCTGTTGGCATTTCATATTCATCTGCCGTAGCAGGAATGAAAAATGAGATTATGGCCGCACACTTTGCCCTTCAGTACTCAGGGGACATGGCCAGACTGTGTGACCCAGCATGACAGTGTCATAGGGGTGTGACTGTTCAGCAGCCATACCCATCTCTGCTCAAGGCCTGACCCAGATAAATTGGTATGCAAATGGGAACACGGATCTACTGGAAAAATCTCTCTTTGGAGACAAAATGACATTTGAACCCACACAGCCGTTGTTGAGGCTTTTGTGGGTTCATGAATTGCAGCAGGTGAGCAGGTGAGAGCCTTCAGGGATGGGAGTGTGTCTTCTCTCACTCACATCAGTGTTGCCTCAGGCTATGCTGTTCCTGTGACCCTCAGATTGCTGCTGGATCTGGTAATGCAGATTTAGGGACAATTTGCAAGATCTTTTCTGCCTTCATTTGGTAGCTGAACTGGAGTTTGTATGGAGTACTGGCTGCGCTTTCTTATCACTGCAGTTCTTCAGTTCTGTGCTAGGTCTCAGAGTTTCTCTTCTCGTATGGATGATGCCTGTCAAAAATGTGTTTGAGGATCTGAAGTTTTGCAGTGCACACACAGTCTAGCCATGCCTTCAGTGGTAGTTCAATCTTGGGGTACTTTTTGTACAAGATTGAAATGCACAGGTGCAGGTTTGGCTATTCCCTAGCCACTGCTACAGGGAGAAGATCTAGTCAGACCACTGCTTTTCCCCTCTAGTAGAGAGAATCCAATGCAGCCAGGAGTCTGTTTCAGTCTGCATTGATCAGTAGCAGACAGTGTAATCCATATCAGTATAATCCAGACAGTATAATCCATACCAGTTGGAGGCATTTTTTTCACTGTGACCACTCCCAATTCTTTGGTTCTTTGGATGCAGAGAATTGGTAGTTATGATGTTTCATTTTCATACTCAGCATAGGCCAATAAGCCACAGTATAGCTGGAGGTCTCAGTTCTGTTTGATCATATTTAGGCATGTCCTGTAATTGGTCCTAACTTTTGTATTTAGTTTGAAAGCAATTTTTTAGTGTCTTTACATTAAAAATTTAACATTACAAAAGAGTCACTGAACATTTGGCTACTGTTTGTTTAGTTTTATATTCGTTACCTGTGCAAACACTGCCAGCAAAGGTATTGTCAGTAAAGTGCCTAATTGTCTTACTTTGTGAAAGCAGTATTTTTCTTCTGTAGTTCAAAGTCAATGAGGCCTTGTTGTTTACAGACAAATTGTGAGGGCCTCCAATATTGTTGGGTTTTGTCTTTTGTTTTAATTCTAGTTTTTTGTGTTTTGTTTCTTTGGCATTTTTCAGAACGTCCTCTGCATTATACAGAGAATGTACTAGAACAAGTTCTTCACTGGAGTTCCCTACCAGAGCCTGGTGCTGCATATCTAATAATAAAGAGATTTCTAACAACAGACATGGTCAATCTCTACAGTGGTATGTAATATTTTTAAAATTTAGTTATTTCACATGGAAATATGAGCATGGCAATTGTTTTCATTGGAGCAAAGTGTCCCAGTGCAACTGAATTACTGCTAGTGGTATTATTCTGTGACTCCTAAACAAGTTGGTTCAGTATTTCCTAAATCAGTGAATAAACTTACAGGAGGTACCTACACTTAGCTAAAAATAACAGGTGGTGAAAGCCAAAATATGGCATAAGTAGCATGCTTTGAGTGTTTGGGGGTAATTATTGCCCTGCTGAGCTGGCTCCTCTCCAAGGTGAAAGGTGTTGAGTGGGAGCAGGAGAAGGCTGCGCCTGCCTGCTTTCTGCTCATGCCTGCTTCCAGCACTGCTTACCTCAGGGAGAAAGGAACACTTCAAAACTCTGCTGAATTCTGTCTTCTGTTGTTCAGACAGTAGGAATTACTGGATTTCCCTTTGTTTTTCCTCACTTTAACTATTCAAGTGCCATTTTATTTGAGTTTCACTTCATGTGCATGAGTCACAGCAGCATGGCAGTGACTGTAATTGTTGTTCAGAAGTTTTTGCTGGGGAAGAGTACTTACTGGGAAAAGCTGACAAAGTGGAAAAATATATGGATATTGAGCAGAACAGGAAACCTGAAAATACCTAAATCTAATTTTTACGGAAATGTTTTGCCTCTCAAGCACAGAGATTAAAAGTATCCATGCCATACTCTTGGTTTTAACTACACGTTATATGCTGAAAATATTCTTTGAATTAGAATTTGCTGGTAGATTCTTTGCATGTTGTCATACAAGTGAAACAGAGAAGACTTTTTTCCCACCAGTAATTAAAATAATAATGGTGTGAATATTTAAGAATGAATGTAGAATGTATGAATGTAGAAAACATTAATGTGCAATATGTATTGAAATGTAATATTTAGTGTATATATGTGTGTGTATTTATATAGTATAATTAATACATATACATACATATATATAATTAATAAATATATATATATAGCATAATACCAAATCAGTTTTACCAATGTAATTTTAGTTTTTGATATGCAGTAATACTTGAAAACTAGGAGCTTCCACTGTTGCAAAATCCTCTAACAAAATGCCTTTTTTGTTTTTTCCTGGTAGAGAAAAACGAGAAAGGCACTGTGAAAGCAGGCAATCTGAAGTACAAGGAAGAGCCATCCAAACTCCTGTCTGGGAACAAATTCCAGGAGCGTTACTTTGTGTTACGGGAGGGAAACTTGTTTCTCTATAAGGATATGAAGGTACAGCAGACAAACTTTGCATTAAGCTTTCTTCTTTGTTTGAACAAGAAAAGATCAACCAACATTTCTCATGTGAAATGGCAGCTTCTGGAATCTGGGTTGACGTCTTAAGATTTTTGTCTTGCTCTGTTTCACAGGTGTCTGAGTGTGAGGAGTTTCTGTGGGTTCATCATTCAGCTGTTGTAGTATGCATTACTATAAGCTTAAAAAATTAAAAAGAGAACAAGTTTTGGCTGCTCTGTGCTGACATTAAATTATCTGAAAACCTGCTGTAGAAAGCTGCAGCAGGAGTAATATGGAACTTAAAGGAGTGCATGCCATTTTTTTCTTGATATTTCACACAAAATCCTTAAAAATTCAAACAACAGGGTTCTTATGCATACATGTCTCGTGATAGAAGAGATTATAGGAAACAATAACTCTCAATACAATAGGAAATTATTTCCCTACTTCCCAACAACATTTTTCAGATGTATTCTCAGTCCTCTAAAAACTAGTATGGATAATTAGGTTATGGATACTTCAGAATTCCATAGAAGTGAATTTAGTCGTGATTAATAGCAGGAAAGGTTCAGTTTTAAATATTTCATGGGAGTTTTCTTAAAACAGTGGGTTTGAATGTATGCAGCTTGTGTTTAAGTAAAAAGCCAAATAATATTAATAAACAACTATGTTTTAGTTCCAATTATTTCTGGTTTAAAAAAAAAATCAAAGTTTCAAGTGGTTTTATTTTTGCTGACTGCTGGTTTTTTCCCATCCAAAAAATACAGATGTATATTGCTGACCTTCCTAAAGTACTTTTTTTAAGACATATCCCTTGCTCACATAAGCTAATGCACTGTGTCTTCTTGTGAAGCTGTGGATACAATCTTAATTAGAATGACCCCAGAATGTCACAAATAGTGTCTTACAATTTAGTGCTAAAACTCAAATTGGCACATATGTGAGAATAAATTAATATGCCCATAAAACCTTAATTAGTATCTTGGAAAGAATTTATGACAGGATTGTTTTACCACTTAATAATCTCCTCTTCTAAGCCATTCTAATTTATAAAAAAATTTAATTCCCCAACTCAGGAGGTGCTTTGAACACTTATTTTTAATTTTTTTTTTTAAATGCAAATGGCAATACCATTCTGATCAAATAGTATATGAGCTTGTTTTACATTTTTGAGAGATATTAATCTACCATGAATAATCTTGGTTTAATTTTAGTCATATTTAGGAATGAATAGTAGGAACGCTTCACATTGCAGATGGAAAGTTGTAGTTAATAAGGCCACATGTACTAATTAATTTATAAATTCTCATTAATAGCAAATTAAATTTGTATATGCAGGTGGAGATACATTCTGTTCAGTGTTTCTCTTGTTCGAGAGCAATTATCAAAAACATTGAAAGTTTCCATGAATACTGTATGCTAAATTGCTATATTGTGTTAATTGACTGAAATAATTTACCCCTTTAATGTTCTGTTGCTAAGAGATAAGCTCACAGACAAAATAAATGGCTCCCTTAAGGTGCATTATTTTGAGAAGTATGCAGTTGTTTAAGTTACTGGTATGTTCTGCAGGGGTGTTTTTTCTCCTGGCAGTACCCTTCTTTTGAGCAGAAAGTTACACAACAATACCAACCATAAAACTGTTGTGTGTTTTGTTGGGTTTTAAGTTCTCTTAAGTGCCTCTTTTTTCTCACACTGGAGTGTTGGAAATTGAAAGCTGCAGAATGGGAAATTGAGAATCCAGGGACAGTAAACACTAGGGAGTAGCTTTGTGTACTGGGATTATGAGATTTGTTGTTTGGTGCAGTTTTTTCTACATTGAAAGCTAAAACACTTGACCTAAAAGTACCAAAGGAATGCTTTTGTGTTGTGTTAAATATTTTTCTCTGTAATAGTGTGCATCTGTTGTTTCCTTTCAGCACTTCATCTTGCAGTAGCATTCAGTTCTCACACCTGTGGGTCTATGTCTTCTGTAGATTGACTAGAGGTAGCTCAAGAAGGAGCAAGCCAGGAACCTCAGGAGATCCTTGTCCATCTTCCTGTGCACAGCAGGGATGGCAGCTGAGGTCAGGACATGTTGTGCATGGCTTTAATCTGTTCAAGTCTTGGAAAACCCTGAGGACAGATGGCACAGCCTTTCTGGGCAGCCTGCTGCAGTACCTGACTGTCCTCATGGGGGAAGGTTTGTCTGTCCTTGGATGGAATCTCACAACACAAAATGCCTCACTCAGTCTGCTTCAGCATTCCCCTGTAGGTGCTGGGGCTGCTGTCAGTTCAGGCCTGGTGGCCCCTGCTGAACCCTCTCCAGTCACTGATTCTCTTCTTTGTCTCAAGGATCCAAAGGATGCAGTCACACAAACGATAAGGAAAGGAGGAGAATCGCTCTCCTCACCTCCTCACTGTGCTTCTGCTGGCTCAGGAGAGCGAGGCCCCTTTGCTGTGAGGATAATCTGCTGGTTTGTGCCCAGCTTGGCACTGCCAGCACGCCCTGCTCCCTGCCAGCAGAACTGCCTCCCACTTTTGGGAGTTTGTGTATATCATTGTTAAATTTAATGAGATTCCTGCTGTTCCATTGCTTTGTCCTGTGTAGGTTCCTCTGAAAGTCCCAATGCTGGTGTTCTCCAGAAACCAGGTGGATTCCTTCTATCTCACTGGGCTGCCCTCCCTGCAGAGATAAGGAGGAACAAAGCCCTGCCCTCCCCATCCCCTCTCCCATAAGTCAGGATATGTAATCCAGAGACTTCTTGTTGTTGAAAGACATAATTTGCTTTTTTTTTCATCCTGATTTAGCGGCCCTAGTGGCCTAATGGACAGTGCCCCAGTGGCACTGTCTAAACCAGGGGATTGTGAATTTGAGTCAGTCAGCAAAGCTTCACCAAGGGCAGGTCCTGCCTGACCAACTCAGTGGTCTGCTGTGATAAATTGACATGTCAGTGGACAAGGGAAGAGTTGCAGGTGCCATTTGTCTGAAATTCTGTAAGGCCTTTGACATGGTCCCTCACAATGTTCTTTTCTCTGAATTGGAGAGGGATGGAATTGATGGAGTGGACTGTTAGATGGATAAGAAGGTGGTTGGATGGTCGCATCCAGAGGGTAGTGATCAATGACTCAGAGTCCTGATGGACATCAGTGACATGTGGTGTCATTTAGAAGTCCTTGCTGGGATTAGTGCTACTTAATATATTCATTAGTGACACAGAAAGGGGGATTGAGTGCTTCTTCAGCAGATGACACCAAGCTGGGGCTGTGGTTGATACACCTGGGAACAGGATGCCATCCAGAAGGGCCTGGACAAGCATGAACAGTGAGCCCATGGGAATCTCAGCAGGTTTAACATGACCAAGTGCAAGGTGCTGCACCTTGTTTGGGTCAGCTCATGATATCAGCCCAGGCTGGGGGATGAGCAGATCCAGATCCTGCTGAGGAGGAGCTGGTGATGCTGTGGGTGAGAGGCTGGACACGGCCCGGCCATGGGCACTCCCAGCCCACAGAGCCAGAGGGGTCCTGGGCTGCAGCCAGAGCCCCGTGGGCAGCAGGGCAGGGAGGGGACTCTGCACAGCAAGGACGTGGCCCTGGGAGGCTGCCAGGACAGTTAGAGGGATGTGGAGCACCTTGTCTGTGAAGGAAGGCTGAGAGACCTGGCTTTGGAAAGGAAGATGGAAGAAAGATGGAAACAAATATTTTAGAAGAGTGTAATGCAGAAGAACAGCAGGAATGCCTTCAAACTGAGAGTAGGTTTAGATTATTATGAAACATTCTTTGCTGTGAGGGTGGTGAGGCACTGGAACAGGTTTCCCAGAAAAGCTGGGGATCCCTGGAAGTGTTCAAGGTCAGGCTTGATAGGGCTCAGAGCAGCCTGGGGTAGTGAAAGATGTTCCTGTTCATGGAAGGGGGGTTGGAACTAGATAGTCTTTCAAGTCCCTTCCAACCCAAACCATTCTCTGATTTGTGCAAAATTTTCACCATTCCATAGAAGAGGTTATTTAACAGAGAGCAATCCCATTTCCCATCTTCCTGTCTCAAAGAGTTTGTGTTCATATACAGCACCACATCTTCATTATTCTGATTGTGTTACAGTTTTGTGATTTCATGTGAACCTTAAGTTCTTAATCAGTCTGCTTCCAGTAAAGTGACTGGTACACTTTGTTAATGGCAAAGAAAGAGATAAAATATTTTAATGATGTGCTAGAAAAGAGGGGTGCACTTCATGAAAGAAACTGAACTGTGAAATCAGTCATGTGGCATTTTCTCTTTGGCACATTCCTGATACAATAATTAGAATCTTACTTTATTTCCAGGCTAGCAAACCTGAAAAAGTGTTGCCTGTCAGTTCTCTGAAGCTTTATCTTGGAGTGAAAAAGAAAATGAAGCCACCAACAAAGTAAGAATAGAAAAGAAAATAACACAGTGTAAAAAGTATTGTAGTATCATCAATAAAGGGTAGCACAGAACATTGTGGAGCAAAGAAAAGTCAAGAAGCCTATAGCAGTATACCAAATTAAGTTGTCCCCTGTAATATTATTTGTTCTTTTCCTGTATTTGTTTTCATGTTCCATGTTAACTAATCTGTGCTAGTAAATTACTTTATTGATTAGCTCTTTGTAATCTAAAGTGCATTTGTTATCTCTTGTGGATATGGTCGCTCCTGGCTCACTTGGTTTTGTGCTGTATGTCCTGCATGTCATTGGTGGACACATTTCCTTGCACCAAGTAAAAAGAGAGAAGAGAAAACCAGTTTGTCACGGCCCTTGCTGGCAGCTCCTGTTCAGCAGAAGATTTTCCTTTTTCAGGATCTTTGTTATTTTGGTGTTTCTTGTAGCTGAAGACTACAGTGCCCGTTACAAACATCAGTGACTCTCAGGAAAAGAGCATTGGGCAATGACACCTGTTTTCTCAGATGTTCCCAGTTCTTGTTGGGTCAGAGCTGTGAGACACTGAGACAATGCACACAGGATCCTGTCCCACAGGGAGGCTGTGTTGGCTGCTGCCTTTAAACAGATCTGCTTGAGCTTTTCCTTTGCAGTTGGCAAATGAAAACACCCCAAAAAGTCTGTGAATTTCAAAGCTTAGCCATGTTAAAGAAATCGTTGATGGGTTTGTGGTTTTTTTGCATGTTTTTTTTTTTTTTAATTCAAGTGCAGAATGAGTAGGAGATTAGTCCAAAATAGGAGTAAATAGATTATGTAAATGTGTCTTCGCAGGTTTTTTTACCTTGAGGTTTATTTTTAGTCTACTTTCAAAAGAACAGTTTACCAAGTCTCTTGTGTTTGTTTCACCTCAGAGGCTTCACTGTGCACCCACTCCCTTTTCATTTTCCTGGTAATTATTAAATCCCTATGAAATCCTGTGATTCCTTTTGTTTACAGTACAAGCACAGCTCTTTTCTCTCTGTGACTTCTACACTGTAGTGGACTCTTCACCTGACAGTTTTGTTTCCAGCTCCTTTTAAAAAGCACAGCCACAGCAAAAGTGTGGCAGCCAGTCAGCTGTCATCTGCAGTGCTTTGCTATAGCCCTTTGTCTGAAACAGAAAGGTCATCAACTGTGAAGCAAGTGTAAGAAAATCAGCAAAATCCATCCTCAAACCCACAACTTTATTCTGGATTTGCAGTACACATTTAGACTTCACAACTTTTTTTTTTTTTAATTAAGAGGACTATATAAAGGTAATCTCTGCTGTTTGAGGAATATGTCCCTGTTTATGGAACTAATTTTTGAAAATCTTCTTTCTTTCAGCTGGGGACTTGCATTATTTTCTGAAAAACACCAGTGGTAGGTAAACATGAAACGCACACTTGGTTTAATTTCTCTGTCTAATATTTGTTGAAATACTGAATTGCAAAATAAGAGTATTTGAAAACTAATGGGCATTATTTTGCTTTCATGTCAATTTTTATTTTTTTTTTAAGTAAAGAAACTTTCTTAGTTGGTATGTCTGGTTCATGTTTTGGGTTTAAATGTCTGGCTTCCTTCTGTGACCAGAGAGCAAACAATAGTGATAAAGTTAGAATGATAGATATTAATACTGTGCACATGCTTAAAATGAAGCACAGGCATTGTCATCAAAGTAGGTAAAGTGATAATTTGAAGTATTTATATATGCCTATTTTTTCTGGGAGTGTTAATAATAAATATAGATAGCATGAATGAGTTTAAGCACTATTTGATGTAGTTTAGAAGCCTGTTCTTTAATATGTTTAACTGTAACTGGCATCTCCATTGCTTTTAATATTAATTGTGTATTGTGTTCTAGGTATATCTGTTGTGATGGACAAGATGTGCAGATGGAGTGGATGATCAGCATTTTTATGGCCCAGGTACTAATCTGATCAGAAAATGTAACTTATTCTGCTGTTCTAAAAATTCCATTAAAAATGTATGTGTTATATATAAAGTTCAGTGCCAACGTTTCTGGAATACTTCATGTAATTAAAGTGCCAAAAGATGTGTCTTAGTCCATGAAGGCTGTGAGTGCTCTGAGAGTACTAACATTAGATTCTGACATCATCTCTCCATTCCACCCTGTTGTGTTGTAGAGAAGCTTCGTAAAGAAGGACAATGATTTTCTTTCCAGAAAGCTCTTGTGGGTGAAATTTTGGCCACTGACCCAAAGGGTGTGTCTGTGTGCCACAACACCTGAGTGCTGTTCTCTGCTCTAGTTTGGATGCTGCTAAAGCAGTGATGAAAGAGGGGTGTGATGTTTAAAAGCAGAGTGGTGTGAGCCAGCCCAGCTGAAGAGCTGTGCTAATATGGCTTTTTTTCTCTGGTATCCAAGTGTGTTTTGTTAATACTGACAATTCATTGTGTTGGGTAGGTTTTATCCTAAATTAAGTACTCTTCTGCTCGATATGAGATTGTAAGAAGGGTGTATGTTTGAGTGGCACACAACACATCCTTGGAAATGGAGTTTTGTGTTTGCATTGGAGAAGTGGAAGTGAGCGAGGTGGGAAGAATTTAGCCTGACAGGAAGAGTGGAACATAGTTTAAGGTTTTAACAGCATTTTGTCTGTGTCAGATTTTTCTTTTTCCCATCATGTTCAAGGACCTTTGCAGGATATCACTGTGAATAAACATTGCTGGATTTGTGATTACCTGGGAGCTTTGTGTTGCATAAAGCAGGCTGAGCACAAGACTGTTGAAGCACAGACTCAGTGACTTCCTAAAACAGGATCTGACTTTCATAGATAGCAGTGCTAGAGTATAATGCATGCCTTGAAAGTAAGACTTACAAATTCTTGTCTTATTCAGCCCTCTTAACTGAAATGACAATTGTTGTTTCTATGGAAACAGCTGGCATACATCTCATGGGATAACATGAGCAGTGTCACAGCAAATAGGCCCAGAGGTTATTGATATGGGAAACTTGGAAGTAACTCATGCAAGGTTGGTAACTGTTGAAGTCCTTTTGACATAAAATCACAATGAAGGACAATCTTACAATTCTGCTCAGGCAGATGTACAATGTTCCTTTGACAATATAGATACAAAACTGGGAGCCATTGCTCACTATGCAGGAGAAATTTTCCTAGCAGAAAAAAAGAGATAAAATCATTTCATGTACATTTAAAAAAATGCTATGAATTCATAACATTAATTTTAAAACTTTATTATAATGAATGAACAGTTCAATGAATTAGCAGTACTACATTGAAAGGGTTTTTTGGTTTAGCTTGATTTTTTGTGAAAATTGTTGGGTTTTTTTTTACAAGTGTTCTGGACATCAGTAAAGTTGTCAGTCTATAGACTACATGACTACAATTGTCAGTGCTAATGATGCAGATTTAGTATATTGTTCTTACTGCAATCTACTACTTCCTTACAGAGAAAATTTCCTTAAGAATGCAATGCCCCATATTGGTAAAATTTGATGTAAGATCTCTAAAAAGTCTTGTATCATACAGCAGCAGCCAATTATTACCACATTATCCCATTTCTAAACCAGAAAACTGTAAATGTCAACCGAGATTATTTCTAGTTAGAATTTTCAAGTTGAGACCACCTTTAGGGAAGTCAGCTTGTTTTTTTACTGTATATGTTGTCACAGTATTTGAACACACATGTTAGAGAAACTGCAGGCATCACATCTTGTTTGTGAGTGGAATAACTTAGACCAGAAATTGAAAAATACTGTAAAATTGGTTTTGATGTGTTAAGACATTGACATTTAATGATCTTGTGCAATTAAGAGGGACATAAACCAATATTACTGCATTCCTCAGTGCTTGAGCAGACTCAGGTTTTGTTAGTAATTAATATCAGTTAGATAGCAGTACTATTACTGGTTTTTTCCTGGTGTCTGATGATGTTTATTCCTGTAGTACAAGTAGTGCAGAGTACATAAATAGCCAAGTGTATGAACTGCTGTAATCCAGGTACAGGAGTACTTTGGTACAGGCCATCAAGTTAACCCAGAGGTTATCAATCTTCCATTTCAAACTGGTTCATACTAAGTGTTTGAAGTAGGACCAATGTTTCTTTCAGTTCTATGCAAAACCATCCTGAAAAGCAAGATTCTTGAATTCTGTAATAGTTCTGTACAAAATCTCTTAAGAGCATGCTTAGCATTCAGTTGGAAGTAATTAATTCATATGAAGATGGACACAATAGTTTTCTTCCAGTTTCCTTGTCTTTGATCAGATGGAGGCACATTATACTGCCATGAGGTGCAGTTGAACAGAGGGGTCAAACCTATGAATAAATACATTTTTTATGTGGCCTAATACGTTGCTAGTATTTCTGATATACTTTCTCAGTTCTATTTTAAGAATGTTACAGGCACAAAAGGGAAATCAGGCTGCTGAGCTGACAGGGATGGTTTCCTTAGGCTTGCTGGGATTTAAGGCAGGTAGTTTTCTTCAGAAGCTGATTAAAGTTTCTCCATCACTTTCTGGATTGTGTTTGTTTGTTTTATCTTGATCCACAATAAACTGATTTTGGTTGGCAAGAGCTGCTCTTTCAGATAATAATTTCTCATTTCATTGAAAGCAAATGTTCTTAATGGAGAGAACTCTTCACTGGAGAGAACTCATCACAGACTTTTGCATCACTCTGGTCGCACCATGTGTGAGAATTTTTGACTCCATCAAGATATGAGTCTATAAAATACTTTTTCTAAATTTGGAGTAAGGCTTTCAATTTCTAGTCAGCCATCAGGAGTCAGTAATCACTGATTCTGATGGGTTTTATTGGTAGTCCTCTTTTACTTGCAGACCATGTGCAAGTATGATCATAGCTCCTCATAGATCACAACTGGTTTTTTAAGCACAGTCTTCAAGAGACTTGCTGCATGGATTTGCAGTCCTGGCTTGCCAGTTTCCTTCAGAGTTCTGCTGATTTAGCTGTAGGCCTTGCTTATTCTCTTTGGTTCACAGAATCTCATGTTGATGATTTTTTCAGTAAAATCATCTTTAAATACCTTGTTCTCAAATTTGTCTTTATGGCTTGTATTAGCATTACTTGAGGAATGTGAGCTCATGTGCTAAAATTTTAAATGTTCAGTAAGTAATATATGGTTTTTTACTTTCCTTCTCTTCCCAGTCTAGTTTTTCACTCAGAGTGAAACTTCACATTTTTCCCCAAAACTGAGGGAAAGTTGAGCTAAAGCAAACACTACTGTTGAAACCAGGTCTGCATATTTGTAGATTGTGTTTTGGATAACACATGTTGTTATCATATGTTAAGCAATTATTTTCTCTAAATTATTAATACAAATTTTCACAGAATCACAGAATCAATTAGTTTGGAAAGGACCTTTGAAATTGTCATACATTTTTGAGACAAGTCAAAATGTGTGTCGTGTTTGATGATATTTTCTATCTTTTTGAGGATAATGAGAATAATATTAAGGAAGGAGGGTGTTTGATACATGACAACTATGTAGACACATTTTGGTTCTTTTCACTCGACATTGTGCAGCACTTATGAAAAATTAACATGGTGTTAAGCATCATAGTGTTTTTCCCTGTCTCCCACAATAGGAGGGCATGGAATTGTGCAGTATATAGCTTTTCCCAAGGGACTTTCCCATACTAAAGAATCTTCTGTATTTATGAAATTGTACATGGAAAATAAGGAATAATTGTTTTATTCAGCATGCAGACATATGGCCACCTGTTGGGAAAGCAAGAAAACAATCCATAACTAAAAGTCCAAAGATCAGAGGCTTACCACTAATTCCCATTCATCAGGAGAAGAACACTTGTAAAACCAGAGGGATTACAGAGGTAAGTGGGGTTCAAACTTGATCTAGCACTTTTAACCACAATGCTGTAATAAGTAGTCCAGTAATATTGAACTCCCTGGAGCTGGATAAATATAGAATGCAGATGTTGTTATTATCAATGCCTCTTCCAATATTTTGTCATTAAAGGAACATTTAGGACAATTTAATGTAAAAAAACCATTGTAGTCTCAAGTTGCATAACCTCTCTGGCTGTTCAGTAAATCATAATGGACTTTTATTTGTGCTTGGTTTTTTGTTTTTGAGTAGAGATTGTTCATTAGGAGTAAATAAGACTTTTGGCTGGAAATATTATGCATTTTATTGCAGTATGGGTTTTTATTTTTAATAAGATCTTTGAAAACTGTCCTGCATGCATATCTTCAAGTATTTTTTCCTCTGTCTAAAATAACTGCGTGGTTTAGTTATCTACTCTGTGAATATGATACATTTAAGTTGTACTATTATTATTCTCAAAGAAGAATGAGAAGCTTTAGTTACAACTCTTTGAATAGAGTGAGCTTTGTTACTACATTGCATGCACTAGTAATGTAGTAACAATATAATAAAAAATTGTATTGTATACAATACAACAGAGATGGTGGCTCAGGTACAGAATGGTGAATTTGGCTATTTCCATGGCAAGCCAAAAGCAAAAGGCAGGCACAGTGCTTGATGTCAAAGACAATTCTATCTTGTGTTACACTTCCTTCCAGAAAGAATTTCTGCTCTGGTCATACAAGAAAGGCCCTAGCCATTCTATAATTCTGTGTATCTAAACTAGCTCCTCCCTAGTGTTTGAGTAGGTTTTAATGTTTGTTTTAACATTTAGGAGGTATTAGGATTCCAAAGAACAAGTTGCTCATGTGCTGTGGATGAATAACTCCATAAGAAATGCACTCAAACTGAACAGGTCCCACACGGGAAATGCACAAAGACCCAAAGTCTCTCTCAGCTTTCTTCACATTCTGGTTCTCAAGAAAGATGGTACACATGAAAAAAAGTATTCCAGGACCTAAGTTTCTTTTAGAACTACCAGGGTTTTTCAGAAAAGGAATGTTCTACCTACTGTGCACCACCTGAATAGCCAGAATACAATAAAGCAAATTTAGATGCAGCATCTGGTTTACCTTTAATTTTCTACAGCTTAAGAGCTTGAAAACAGCCCACCAATGTGAATTGAAAAAGAAACCAGTCTTTATAACATGTCAGTTAGTATTTAACAGCTGCTGAAAGTTTTTATGTGATTGTTGAAAATTATCTCATGTATATTGATGTTGCTCAGTCATTATATTATCAAAACTTTAATATACACAGTTGTATTAATTCCACCAAACAATTCTAGGTCTGTAAGAGTGTAGGGATCTGCTGTAAAATGCTAAAACTTAGTCTACTGTGGTAGAATGAAAAATCAAATTGTGATTATATGAAAATAAATCTTTATGTCTTCATTGGCATGGTGCATGATTTATGGAAATTTCAGAAGTATAGCTAATTGAGAATTTGCTCACTAAAAATGATTACTAAATAATAATATGACAATTGTGGTAATTTAAAACTAATTTGGCTGTCTCAGCTCTTGGGTAAAATAATTTTTTTTCTTTAAAACTTATGTGAAACTAATGAGCAAAAATTGCAATCTAAACATTTTGTAATATGGTGTGAATTAACTTATTTCTCTTTGCTTGTTTGGTAAGAATATGGAACTACAAGCTGGAAAATCAAGATTTGGTGAACATCATGATACTGAATTTCTGGAAGAAAGACAAAACTTGAAAGAAAAAGCATCTATTGTGGCACAGTGTTTGGAAAGAAAGGAGGAGAAAGGGCGAAATCATGGTAAAACACATCGAAACTGGATTTCTGAGGAGGATGCAGGCTCAGGGAGGACTGAATTACACCAAATACCACACAAGACACTGAGGAAAAATAAAAACAAAACAAACAAAACTACTTTGGAACTAGATAGTAAATTGCCATCAGATGTGATTCAAGAACTAAATACAGTGCTGCAGAAGAACAGAGCACTTCATGAAGCCTCCAGCTGATTTCCTGAGCCTGAAGTGTGATACTTACATGTAAATTCTTGTGTTATACATGTATATATATATTTGTGTATTTTCTGTTCAAAATAGTCTGCTTTGATCTGTCTGGTTTGTACAGTGCAGAGGAAATAAGGAAATACAATTTGTTTATATGCAGCTATTGGTTTTGTATATGTGAATACCCCATGTTACAATTGAAGACTGAACTGGGAGAGCTGATTATGTGAAACTCCTGAAGTTTGGAAGTTTTTCTGTGCAGTGCAAGGACACCAGATTTTTGTCCATTTTCTTGTTGTTTGTTTCAGATTTTGTTTGACACAAGGATTCTAAGGACTCTCAAAAGCTTTTGCTGTTTATACTCTGTACCACTTTGTAAATACTGGGGAGATATTTTAAAAGACAAGATATTCTGAAATTCATGCTATAAATTGCCCTGAAATATTTTTAATTGTCTAACACTATAAAATAGGTAACATCTGATTTTAAATTGATTTTTTTTTTGTTTGATTTTCTTAATTTGTGGTTTTGTTTTTAAGGAGAAAATTAGTATTTGCTTCCACAGAATTGTCCTCTGACAAGGCATCATGTGAAGAAATCAAAAGAGAGAAATGTAGTAGATCAGACAATGTATTAATTCTCGTATTTAGAAACTGTGTCTCTAGGGTGCACATCTGATTATTACATCTAAGTAATGAGACTATTAAGGAGGACAAAAAAAGTCTTCAAAGCAACGTCCCGTGGGTACGTGGATTGCAATAATTGCACACTCAGTGAATTACGTTTCTGAACAGGCCTTGCTCAGCTCAGGGTGACAAGGGCAGGCTTTTCTATGGCTCTTTGGATAGAGCTTGCTTGGTGCTAACAACGTGTCTGACCTCCCATAAATATTGGTATTGAAATGAGATATTAATTCCTTTAAGAAAATACGGTGCCCACAAAAACAAATCAGAACGGTACCAACACACCAGGTGTCAAGAATAAGAAGAAATTTCCCCCTCTCTTTACTGTAAGGACAAAGGTAATAATGTTCTTTTTGCAGGGACTGGCAAATGCTTGCCCTGCAACTCTAGCACTGCTCTTGTGAGTGTGAGGGCTGCTCCCAGGTTGGGAGAACAGCCTTCCTTCCTTGCTCGCTGCCCTCTGTAGGCAGCAGTCCCTGGAGATGGTGATGCAGTGCAGCTGCTTTCATTTTTGGCCCCAAGTTCCTTAAATTTAAAACTCAGCATTGTGTTTCGAAAGAAAACCTATTCAGGGAATGAAATGATTTTAAGTTGTTCTGTAGATTTTACCTTCAGTTATCCTTTGGGGCTGCAGTTGTGCCCCTGTTGCACAGCCCCTGGTGGGGCAGCAGGCGCTGCTGTGCCCAGGCTGTCCCAGGTGCTGTGGGTGCTCTCTGGTGGAGCAGCAGCACTGACAGACCTGGGCTCTCATGGGCTCACAGGCACTGTGCTCCAAAGGAGCCATTAACAAGGGCATCTGCTTGTTCTTGCTGCTGTCCCTTTGTGGTGGGACTGGTCAGGCTGCCACAGATTTTCCCCAGCCTTTTCAGAACTCACTGGTGCCTTTAGTGCTTCATTGGAATCGGCCAGATCTCTCAGAGCAGGAGAGAGGAAGCACAGAAGCAGTATGCTCACCAGCTCCCTCTTCTATTTTTGGTACTCACAGGTGCCCTAACATTTCTCACATCATTTACTTCTATTCCTGATTACATTGAGCAGCTTAATTGGAAAAATAATTTGTTTGATTGAAGAAATTATACAAGTGACTCAAATAATGTATCTGGCAACTCTGCTAGGAAGCACAGAGAAAATGAGATCAAACTCAAATATCTTACAGTAGTATTTATTACTCTGGAATGTAGCACTGACAAAGCAAGTCCAGTCTTTCAGACTTTGCACCTACCTGATCTGACCATTGTTAAAACTGAAACCAGTTTGTAGGTTTTAATCTTCCCAGTGCACTATTGACTGTTCTGCTACCTTCACTTTGTAATTGAACCTCTTCTAATCATTGAGGCTCTGCCTCAAATAAGCATATCAGCCTGAACTCCAACTTTATTATTAAAGCTGGTCTTTAATGTTAATAAACACATTCTTAAATGCGGATTTGAACTGGAAACTAATGTCAGCAGGAGAAATTGCTTTATTTTCTGTCAGGTTGGACTTGAATGTACTTGAATGTACAGCTGTACTTTTATTTGCAGATATTTCTCAGTATTGAGTTATGGTTCTTATATTGTTCATCTTTTTATTGGGACCTTAAGGATGGCATTCACTTCTCTGCTGAAATGATGCTGCATGCATCATTTAAGCCACTGCACTAATGGGATAAATGGGGCAGTGGAAGAGTTTGTGCATTGGAGTGAATATATCCACAAAGAAAATGGCTTGTGTATTTTTATTGGATCTAAGGACTGCAGAAACATTTGTTCTATTTCAAAACCACGTCACAGGTACAATATCTGTATAACTGCTGCTAACAGGCCATAAAAATCAAGAAGATGTTTAACAAAATGTGTTTAAATTTGGCATCGTATGTATTCATACACAAACACATTTATGCACATTCACAGAGGCACACTGAATGATGACAGTGTTACAAGTAAAGGTTATTTGGGGAAGTCAAAATTAAATTTTAAATTAATTATTTTAAATAAGTATCAAAGTGTTGAACAAAACATCCGACACATGATTGTTGCACTACACATTTCAGACTGACCTAAGACCTGCAAAATAAATGTGGTTTGTTGCAATATCTTAGTGGCTGCTGATTTTTGTTGTTCCTATGCCATGTTGAGAACTGGTAAAGTGTAATTTTCAGAGAATTGTAATTGAATAAATGCTATTTCTCAGAACTAGGTGATGGATTTTTTCCGAAAAAAAAGCAGTAAGAATGTTTAAAAAAATAATCTGTGTCTGCCCATATGAAAGCTCTTGAATAATGTGGTAAGAGCTTACTTTCTCATCTGCAAAATGAAGTGAAATGGGAGACTGGTATTTTATGTATGGGCCTATAACAGTTAGAAGACTAAGATTAATATTTTAATAAATCTTAGTAAATCTCAGGTTCGTCATTGCCTTGTTAAACTTCTATAATCATGATAGGTAGGTGCAAAGTTGACATGTAGCCATTGTTTTTGTTGTTAACGTAATGCCTGTGTTCTGTGTGTGTGCTTTTTCACATTTATTAGGATGGGAGAGGGAAGCAAGTGAAAACCCAAGAAGAAATATGATCTGGCTTCTTCTTTTTCTTTACTGAGCTGGATATTGTCTGCTATTTTAGAATTTTTCTTCCAAACAGATCTCTGTCTGAGGTGCTATTTTGGGATGCCAGTTCAGAAGAGCAGTTTGACCAATAGGTCAAACTTTCTGCTCTGGACCCTGTTCTGCACCTTAGACTCTGGAATATCCTTTAAGGTATCTTATCTACACTCTCCCACTCTGGTCTAATGTCTGGTTCAAACTCAGCCATTTCTGGTGAGATCCCGTGGCATCTCTGAATATCTCTTTTGCCTCTGTTTGCAGATAGTTTGTGCATTTCGGTCAAGACCATCATGACAAGGTTGCCTTAAACTTTATTTAAATTCTGTTAGAGCTGTTCTCAGTGCCACCATAAAGAAATGGATTTGGCTGAAGTAACTGAGAGAGAGAGATTCAGATGTTGGCTAATGGGTATTCCAAAGTTCTGTGACCCATTCCCATAAATGCCTCTGAAAATCTTCTACATTTGTATTCCTCAGCCAATCAGAAGGCAAACTAAAGCAAATGTATTCTTTGCCTTTTTAAATTATTTCAGTTCAGTTCCTTAATGATCCTATAATAATTGCTTGTGCCTGGTAATGACACAGTTTCCTGCAAGTTATACCTTTGGCTACATAAAGTGTTTTCTTTCAGAATTTAATTAACATTGGTTTGTCCAGTACTGCAGACAGTTTAAGAACTAATAGGTTGAGGTTTACTCTGTGTATGAGTTTTATTACATTGCTTTCTCCCCATCCACATTTAAAATATGTTTCATTTAAAAGCAAATAATTTCTTTGTATTTGACTATATTGGCTTTATATATCTATTTAAATTAGAGCATGATTGAAATTTCATTTCTCCAAAGAGATTGTAGCCATTAGCCTTTAGTTTATTGTGTCCAGCACTTACATTTGCCTTCAGGTTGCCTCTTTTTCCCACTGTTTACTGATTCATCCTACATATTGGGACTGTTAAAGCTCATTAGATGATAAATATTTCAAACTGCACAAAGACAATTCTGTGGTCTTCCCAGGCTGTTGCAGGTATATGAGAATCCTGATAAGCTTTCCTTCCAGAGGGAATCAGGTCTAGTGAGAGATAACAGAACTCTGATGTAGGAGCGTGTGTCTGTGAGTCTTGGTTAAAGCACTGAGCAGAACAAGAGCACACTTTGTCCATAATGTGGATTGGTTCCCTTTTGTCACTTCTTGATCTCATATTGTGCACTTTGGCGAGGTAAATTAAATTTGAAAATGTTTGCACAGGATCTGTTCTAAGAACTAGAACACAAAAAGCCAAGTATGAAACATCTCTAAAATAGCAATAAATCTAACCATTAGCTTCAGAAAGTTTCTGGGTTTACTCAATCAAAAGCAAATGCATTTTCACTGTTTTCTTCCTTCCAGATTTTAGAGAAAAGTTCTCAGTAGCTTAAACTTTCTATGAATTTTCAGTATTAGTAACCAAGTCTAATTTAGAAGGTGTAGTTTTCAAAACATAAATCTTGATACAAAAAAGGTACTAGAGGTAATTTTTTTAAATGACCTTGTATAAAGGTTTGCTTTCTTTTATGCTAGCTATATCATAGCAGCATTAACTTGTTCAGTTCTCTCTGAATAGGATTTCTGGGATAAATGCATATCTTGTGATGATTATTGATCTTTTTTAATGTGAGTTATGAAAAAAATTCAAACATTTTCCTGAGACTTGCACTCCTGAGCCATATCAAAAGCATATCTTATTAGTGAGTGAGTTTTCTTATAGTTTGTGGGTTTATTGTCACTCTGGACTTTTTGAGCGAGACTAATGAAGTCTATAGCCATATTGATCATTATCTTTTTGTGGAACTAACCTAATTTCTTTTTTTTTTTAATATATTCTGAAATGAGCAGCCATGTTTTAAATGGACAGAGTGTTTTGTCCAGATTTTTGTGCAGATTTTCATTAACTATAACAGTGTTGAAATCTCATTTTGAATGTTTACCTTAAATCCTCACAGATACTGGAGGTTTGCTGTGATTTGGTTTTTATGGCAAGGCAAGCATGTCATACAGCCAGATATTGGATCTCTGGTAGACATAACCTGGGATGTCAGAGGGTGTGTGACAAACCAAAAAATGTTCAATCATGCCATGTGTTACCTGTTGGTCACCTTTGTGATGGTGCTCTTACATCACTTTGGTTTTCATACTAAAGCTTTCATTTTACTTAAACAGTGATTCAAAGATATTTTACAAATCAACTAACATTATGCATTCAAGTTTTACTTTCAAATTTTTGTTTGGGCTTTTTAAGCAGGTACAGCAATCATTTTTTCCCTGATTGCACTGAGCAAAAGCAATGAATAGGAGAGAAATGTTGTTGTATATACCTTACTTCACCCTAACACCTTCATTTTCAAAACCTGTATTTTTTTTTCTGGTGCGCTCATGCTCCTTGTTATCACAAAGAGAATCTTTATCCTGGCCTGTTCTCAGCTGTTCGGAGATGAAAAATAAGCAGTAAAATTAAAGACAGGTCTGTTGCTTCCAAAAGTACAGTATGGTGTATGCTGCCTCTTTTTATAACTGTTTTCAGCTTTAGCCCTTGATATTCACTTTCCTATTCCCTAAAGTGTCATTAGTGAGATGAACACATAAAAGTGGATCCTTCCCTCATGGCCTTACAGGACCTTATTATAAAATTGTAAACTCACCGTTCAAGTTATCTCTTTGCAATTAATGAACTGTGAAAAGAGATTGCACAGTGAAAGAATGTAGCTATATTTATGATTAGGTCTTAAACAGAAGGCCAGTTTATTTGCTACTTGGATTGAAAAAATTACTTACTTTCTCTCACTATATTTTTATTATCAAGATGATAAAATGTCTTGTAGGCCAACAGGAGTAAAAATTCTGAATGCAAGCAAAATTATATAGGCTTTATTCTGAGTAAAAAAATGTCTCATGAACATTGCTATTTATATATTCCATTTTCAGACAATAACTGTAATTTATGAAGAAGCTAGAGTTCACATCACCATCTGCTTTCAGTAACAACTTCTGAACTAATATGTAGACTAGAAACTGGTTTTTTTCCCCTGAGTCAGAACTTTTTGCCATGGATTTCTAGAAACAAACTGGATTTATATGTTAAAAGTATTTTTAAATTTGTTTCACGATCAGTTAACTTAATGGATAATTAACCATGAGAAAGCTTTCCCATGAAGGCTGAGACCTCCCCCATTCAGCACACCAGACATTTTACAGGATTGAAGAAAGAGATGTTGCCACTTTTTATGTTCCTTTTTAAGACCAAACTCTTGTTCTTGTGCTCCCTGATGTTTGTTGCCGCTTTATTTGAAGTTGTGGAGCACCATTTTCCAGTGGAAGGGAAGTGTTTCTCATCAGTTCATTTGGTGTTGCCCTGACCATTTACAGGTGAAGGAGGTTTGTGCTTAGAGGGTTCAGGTAAGGTGATGGATCAGCTTGAGAGCAGTGAAAGTTCCCCAGGAATCTGCATCTGCATCTTGAGCAAACAAGAGAGATCGTCTCACTCTGATCCACAATTGGAGTCAGGCCCCCAAAGGCAATGTCCAGCACATCAGGCCTGGTGTAATTGAACTGCTGAGAAGCAAAACATTAATGAACTCCTTCCCTTTGGAAGTAATCTGGGTTTCTCATTACCAGCACTGCCAGCATTCCTGTTCTTAGTGTCTCATCGACGCTTAATGACTCTCTCCTGGTGTCTCTAATTTTCCATAATTAATGTGCATGTAAAATGAACCTTGTAAATAATGTGTGCTTATATACCACATGCTGAATAATGTAAGCAAGCTATTATAGATTGCTTATTTTTGCCCCTTGTGGTCTCTGGATCTCACAACTTTGCATTCACTTGAAGCTGTGAGGGAGAAATCTACCAGGCATCTCACCTCATTGAGGCATAAAACACAAGAACAATGAAAATATTCCACAGAGAAAAGAGATCAAGTAGGTTCTTTTCGTTTGTTTTTTGTTTGCTTTTCCACACTAAACCAGTCTAGGGAATAATAGATTGCAAGATTTTCAACTGGTATATATGAGACTGTTTTACAAATATACATCTCCAAACTGATTATGTTCTTAATATCTGAATGTCTTGCAGATGGTCTTTGTGACTACCTACCAAGAGAAAAGTTGTCCACACTTGTAATATCTAGTGAAATTATGAAGTACAAACATTAAGTTTTATAGCTTGTTCACATTATGTTGAGGGACTCTACCAAGTGGAATTTTTATTTTTCCAATTTTAAGTAAGAGCTGATTTTCCAGAAAACTAAATATCAGGTTCACTAGGCAGAGATTTGATTTAGATTAGAGAATCAAAAATTTCTTTTCATTTTTTATAATCTTTTGTGCCAGTCTCTACTCTGCAGTGCAGAATGCTGGCTTAGTATTATTGTATTTGATAACTGTGATTAAAGAAATAAAGATTTTCTCACTTTATTATTTTACTGCTGTTATTTTGTATTTAATCCTGCTTCCCTTGTAAGCTTTAGTGAGTTTAAAGAATTTACAGTGGGACAGGTCAGGGAGTCTCAGCCCTCACAGAAAATGGATCCCATAAGTGTCATCTTTTAACGGTTCTGTTTTTAATAAGCTCTTTTCCAGCTGCTGCTTAGAATATACAGTCTGTTCCATGGAAATCAAATAGAGTTTTCATTTTTTGTGATTGAAGTTAGAAAGGGCTTGCTCATCAGAATTCTGTACCAGTTCTCTTTTTTCATCTCTTCATTTATCACCTGCCCCTGGAAATTGCATGAAGGTTGAATCTAGGTCCGTGCAGCAATCTGGCAGCTAGGATGTCTTATTTTGATATATTTTCCCATACAGATTCAAATAAAAATGAATTTTAAAGTAGAAAAAAAATAAGTATGAATTCAGCTTAATTGGAGGAAAACTTATGGGGTCCTGACTACAACAAAGCTGTCTGCAAGTGTAAATAAATGGCAGCCCACTGTTGAATGTCTGCTGTAAACTTGAAGAAAATGGAGAAACACACACTTTTGTGCTTGTACGTGTACATTTTGAATGGAAATATTTAGCCGTGCACTTCTCTTTGCAGTTCATAATTTTTTTTCTCTAATGCTAATGTCCATTCTGCTGCTGTGAGTTGTTGTGCTTGAAGCTCTTCACCAGAAAATGAGTCAAGAATGCATCTGATGTTTTTCATGCCGTAGAGATTTTTGTTGATTTGTGGGCGACAGCAAGATAGAAAAAAAGGTTTACTATCATTAATGCAGTAGTGGAGAAGAACTAAATATATTAGCTGACACAAATTCCCCTGTCTGTAAAAAGCAGTAATTGTTTACAAAACATTGTAAAAATTTTTTTTCTCAATTCTCCAGGAGTGTTAAGTCCTGTTTTAAAGTATTGTAGAAGAACAATTAATCAGTAATCAGTAGTTGAACACACTGTTATTTCAGTAGTCTTTGAATTATAAATTAAATTATAAATTATTTAAAGTTTAATGAAAAAATTTAAGTAATTTGCTAAAAATTTGCATTTTCAAGCTATTTTCTTCAAAAATTTTAATTGGCACAGATCAAACATTTAATCTAAATGGAAGTCCAGTATCAGCATCATGTACCAAAGTGAAATCACATTTTTAAATACATGTAAGTGTTAAATTCAAGTTCAACAAAACAACCAATTTGTATCTTCACTTACAGAAAATTACTAGCATCCTATTAAAATCAGGTCAAGGGAAAAATGGAATGGAATTCCCAGATAAACCTATTTTGTTAATCCCTGCAGTCTAATTTG
>JAHXMQ010003319.1:68728467-68744867 GCA_020466415.1 Ammodramus savannarum pratensis | reverse complement strand
AGGGTTTATTCTTGTGTAATCTCTTTTCATTGTGGCTGCTTGAATATTTAATGTTAAAATATATTTATTTTGCTCCATTTTTTCCCCTGTTGCTCAATGCCGTATGATGCCAGGAGCAGCAGGAGGGCTGCCATTGCCTTCACCAGCATGGTTCCTCCTGCACTTACAGTTCATTCCCTGCTCAAACCTTATCTCGATGCTGAAACACCAAGTTGCGAACATGGCTGAGTGCAGGTAGCCTTTGAGAAAGATTGTGGAGCCTTTTTCCAACACCTGAGGTTATTCTGCTCCCACTGATTTGAGATTTTACTCAGTATTCTATTGTTTCATGATAATTTCATATTGAACGATTTACAGGTTCAGCACAGCATTATCAGGACATGCTGAAAACTGGTGCTTCCAATTCATAATTACAAAAAAATGGGACCTACAGTCAGAGATTTAAATAAATTATTTGGAAACTGCTGCATTGCAATGTCTGTGAAATTGCTTCCAGGCTTTTAAAAAGCAGCTTTTTCACTTGAGTTTCTGTTTGGATTTCATGCAAAGCATGTTCATTTATCTACAAATGAATCCTAATGAGGAGCCTTTCAGGTTTCATGATGTGCAAAAGATTTCTGCAGAAACTGAAGCCACTCGCATACAAATTCTTTCTTACCTTGTTTCAGTGGAGGATCCTCTGATAGCAGGAATGAATTTTTCACATCTGACTCCTCAGAGCAGTTGGTAGCTCAGTAATAACATTTCAGCACCTGCAAATGCCATATTAGAAACACTCTCATGATTCCCCTGCACCAGGACTCACTCGCTGCAAAAATCTTCAGGATTTTCTCTGCAGTCAATTTTACACTTTGTAACCCAATCTATCAAGAATATTCCCATTTGTATGGCAATGCAGCCCTGGACTTTCTGTAAATTTTAAAGTATCTATAGGGATTAAAGTAAAATTATATTTTTGTTGTGACAGAAAACAATATTCCCAAGTGTATTTGACCAACAGAAGCATGCCTTTCAATAGCAGTGAGCGTATTTATTTTGATTGTTTTTGTATTTGCACCTACCGTTGTGTTTTTGAAAAGGTTATGTGTGTTTTATTTAATGGTTCAGTGGCAATATAAAAATTAAGATAAATATAAAAATTAAGATGAAAATTATATATCTATAGATTTTATTGATATTTTAACTGAAGTTGAATCATTTATTATTGTTTATATCAGATTTATTTCCATCATAGTCCAAGCATTTGCATGATTCTTTAAGTATTTTTCATATGTTGATTCCACTTTGAGAAATTTGACTCATATTTCCTTAAATGTAAGACAAAAAATGTCTGCTGGTTTCTATCAAGTAAAACAACAAAGAGAAATGAATAAAAGATACACAACTCTAACAAAAAACCATATTCATGAATGTCATTCCCTTTCCCTATAGACACAATCCAATAATC
This sequence comes from Ammodramus savannarum pratensis, assembly GCA_020466415.1. Classification (NCBI taxonomy): domain Eukaryota; kingdom Metazoa; phylum Chordata; class Aves; order Passeriformes; family Passerellidae; genus Ammodramus; species Ammodramus savannarum. The sequence continues at coordinate 68,743,420 of JAHXMQ010003319.1, read as the reverse complement.
TAAGTGCTAAAATACTGTAACATAAATCCTAATGTAGGTATTTAATGGCTGCTAAAGAAGTTTCATGCTCTCAACAGCAGTCTCAAAACAGAATGTTGTGAAAGTATGTGTCTCAAAACAGAATTTCATGATGGGTTAAACTGACTTGAAAAAAAAAGACAAAAAGTTTTGAGTGAGGTATAGATAAAGAATGTTTTATTCTGTGCTGTCCAGGTACATTTTTTCTGTATGAAAATACTTGATGAAATACTTTACAGAAAGAATTAGAATTTTAAATAGAATTCTATCATTTACAAAGCAGAGTAATCAAGGAGCCCTGAAACATCTCCCATCTTAATGAAATTTTTCTGTTTTTTTTTTAAATGCAAGAGAGTAATCATCTCACTACTTGTGTCATTCAGAACACACAAAGTCCACTTTCAATTTAAAATCTTTTCAGTATTGAGTTATAATTACCTCTGCACTTTTGTTATTGCTGTCAGTGTTGTTCACCTTTAGGTAGAAGGTTTGACTCCCTCTAGGATGCAGAGTAATCTGGATTATGCTCTTTTCAGGCAAAAATGAATGGTAAGTAAAATTATTTGTGTCATCACTCTTCCAGCCCTCAACTGAGATACTTTGTGCTGCTTTCCTTGAGGTGCTGGAGTTGCACACAGCATTAGGATTTCTGATCAACAGCTGTTTCTAACATTTTAAATTTGGCCTGTAAGAATACTTTTAATCAGTGTATAGCCAGTTTAGATTGCAATGGCAGCATCCAAGGGTTTGCAGAACGTTGCTACAGAAGGAACCATTCCCCATCTCCTGAGCCCAGCTGCTGCCAGTCTCAGCTGCATTCTGTCTCTTTGTCAAGAGACCTCAGCATGTTTGTGCTGCCTGCTCCTCTATTTCTGCTGTGCATCTCAGGGATTTGATCCTGGAGTTCCCCTAGAGATGGGCTGCTGGTAGTGCCCTGCACTGACTCTGGAATTCTTGTTATCTCAGGCATCAAATTCTCTGCCATTGGAGTGCATCACAGATTATGGCAGTTAGGAATGTTAGCTGAAACTCTGAGAATAATTAGAATCTGTACAAAGATCAATTTCGTGTGTACTATTTGTGCATTTATGGCAGGTGTTCCATCTCCCCTCATGGCATAGCTGTCTCTCTCTAGACCCACAATATATTTAACTTCCTGACTGGTTCCCTGTGCGGGTATCTGCAGATCTGCTCCTGTTTTTGGCCCATCCCGGTGGATCACAGTCACCTGCTGCTCTGTACAGTGCAGGACACAGGAGTTTTCCTTGGGAACAGCAAGGGGTGCAGCTGCATCCCCAGTGAGTGCCAGCAGGGCTGTGCTCAGCCATGTGGGTCCCCAGGTTCAGAGAAAGCCTTTGAGACTCCCCTGTCAACAGAGCCAGACCTGGAAAACAACACCAAAAATGTCTGCACATGCGAGGGAAAGGGAAGAAACCATGATATCACAGGAAGGTAATTTCCTGAAGATTCAAGGTCAATGCATAGATGGAACATCACCTTTCTATTAGATTTGCTTGATATTTGTGAGGTTTATTTTCAAGAAAAGGGTCAAAAAAGAAAAGTAGGGCTGAAAAGTTTCTGTGTGAGAGCATTTTCAAAGACTATTCCTTAAACATTTATGAAGAGAAACCTGGAGACTCCGCAGAAAATTCAAACTGTGAAGTTCTACATCAACAGGCTATTTTTGCAAGTGAAAAGTCTCAATTACTTTAATTTCAGAATATGATCTCATTTTTGTAATCGCTGTCAGAGTCCCCCATAATACTTATTTCAGGCTTTTTCTGAAGAATATCCCAAGGCACGTAACAAAGCAGAGCATTTATACATAAAGGATTACTGGGTGAGGAATCCCTTTGGGCAGCGGTGTAAAGGGAATTGTGAGATGCTACAGCAAGTAGATAACTTCTTAATAAGTACAATTGTTAGAAAAGTTAGCTTTTACTATCTTCAGGTACTTTAAACCCCTCCTCCCTTTTTTATTTTGGAGTGGGGAATAAGCAAGACTTATGTTCATTTCCATATTTACAAAACTGGATGATGCCCTCTGTATATCTACAATGGTAGTTTTGCAATTAAAATTTCCTTAGTCTATATGGTGGAAAGTAATTTACCAATATCAACTTGAGGTTTCAATAACAGATATTAAAAACACAGCCTAGCACAATAGCATTTTATATTGTATGAAACCATTCCTATCTGATCAATAATGTATTTCTTCTTAATTATTCAATATTATTTAGTGAAAATTTTATGCCTACTGGAATATTAATATGATATAATAACTGTAAATACAACCATTTAAATTAAAATACTTCAGCAAAAGTTTTGATGCATTGATATTCATTACAGAGCAAAGTAATTTATTGAAGTGCAAAACAAAGACAAAGAATGATAAAATTTTTTAAGAATTGCAGGAAAATTATCTTTATAAATCATATACCTGATTTTTTTTTCTTTCAAACATTAATGTGTATATAAATCATATATCTAAAATATTCATAAATATTCTGGGTTTCTATTTATTTTTCATGGCCCGTGCACAACGTTTGTGTTTCTCAGAGCTTTTAGGAACAAAAGATGCTCCTATTTAGGGCTTTAGGATGTCAATCTCAGATCTCTAGGAATTTAGATTTTCTTTTAACTGAAAAGGCTCATTCTAGATGGAGAATATACCAGATAATATATTCCTGTGAGAACCATGAAAGTACTACCAAACTTCTGGTAGTGCATTTGTGTAAGGGCTGTAACATCACCAGGCAGAGAACTCCACAGTGCAGAGCTGCTGCAGATCCACTGCAGACTGAGGCTGAGGCTGCAATTCTGTGCTCACTGACTTTAACAGCAGAAGTCTTCTGGTGGGACATCATCTCTCAGTGGTGCAGGGAAAAGGTCTCATTGCCTGTCCCCTCTGCTGAAGGTGTCTGATGGCATTGCATGTCCCCTCTGTCTGTGATACCCAGGCAAGCATGGAACAGGGAAAGGTGGAAACAAATGGCAAAGAAATTCTGCAGAAGGACCAATGAAAACGTTCACAGGATTTCTTCTGAAAATTCTGCTTCATGCTAATACCATTATGTACTTATTTGGAAATTTAAAAAGCTGTATTTCTAAGCTATATTAGTTATATTCCTAAACAGGAGTTTAGCAAGCTCTCTCCCCCCAAAAAACGAAGTAAATAATGTAGCAGAATAGGAGATAAAGGAAGTTTATGAGATTCAGAGATCTGAGATTTTTGAATACTTCAAGCAGGGAACTTGTACAGTCCTTGGAGTAATAGTCTCAGACAAACTGGAAATGGGTCTGTCCAAGGGATCCTTTCATGAAGGATCCTCAGCTACCTAAACCACGTGAAACCTGCAGCTCCCAACACTGAGGTGCCTCTGTGGGGACTGCCTCAGGTGGTGCCACATAACTTCTATATGCCCATGCTTAGACAGGGGTCTGATGGGTTGTTGGTTCAGACCTGGACTTTTGTTGTAACATTTCATGCAAATTCTTTCTCATTTTTTCCTCACTTATTTTCTGCTCATCAGTAAATGCATGAACCCAAAGTACTGGATAAACACAATCAGTAGAAGAGGACAGAGAGCCACAGGGCAGACCAGTGACCCCTCTGGCCTGCGTGTTTCAGCTCTCAGACAACCACGACAGTGCCCAAAGCCATCCCCATGGGACATCACCTGGGGCTCTTCTCTGTCCCAGACAGAAGCTATTGAGTCTTAAACCTTTGTTTTCTATCTTTACATCAGCTTTCATCTAATAAAATACTTCCCACCTTCCAAGACTACGTTTGTGGCAGTTCTGTTCCTGTCTGAGCTTTTAGTGTTGAATCCTCTCAAGTGTTTCTGAGAGATGCAAGCACTTTATGTCCACTGGATCCTCTTTATCCATGCATTTAATTACGTGCTCACAAAGTGCTGGGATATTAGTCAGACAGTCTTGTTCTTCACAAATTCCTGGCCCTTCTTGGTTGTAGATTCTTCTCATTTAGCAGAGATACCAGTTTCATCAAATGTCATTCAGATCTTGAGACAGGAAATATTGCTGCAAACAATTCCTTTTCATTCATTAATTTATTTTCAGGAAAGATTTAACAAATATTTAAGGGTTTGCGTCAGTGTTTCTGTGTATTGCATGGAAGCCTCTCCAAGAACCCCAGGACCTGAGTTGAAAAGAGAAAAATGGAGAGAGGGAAGGGGAAAAAAAATTCTCTCTTTTACCCTCTGAATGTCCCCCCATTGTTAATGCAGCATTTGAGGAAAAACCAAAAGTGTCATCTCAAGTACAAAAGCAGTGGAGCTACTGCATTTTTTTATTGAGGTTTAAATTCATAAATGCGATAATTACAGTTAGCAGTAAGCAATATGAGCAGTAAGCATATCCACTTGTTAAATCCTGCAGTGTTTGCCTATGTGGGAAACCCTGAGAATTCTAATTTAAGGCTTTGAGTCACCTCGAACTAAGAGAGGGAAGTATAGTTTGTTATAAAGGGAGGCACAATACTGTAATTACTTTTATGCCACTGTCAGCATCTTTAATAAGTATGTGTGTTCTCAGTCCATGTGCTAAACCTCGATGCAGTGGGTATAGAAAAAATTGGCACTTCTTTGTCCTGCTTTGTCCTTTTTATTAAAGTTGTACAGCTAGAACCGAGTTAAAGATACTGCTTTCTAAATAATTAATAGAAAATATGCTTATTTTCTTTATTTGTGGCATTATTGAACACGTAGAACACATTTGGAATGGATTTTGGGGTTTGCAGAGTGCTCATCATGCACAATAGGGGAAATATAACCTTTGGAATAATTTTCTTTTCTGTTTTTCTCATTCTTGGCAAAATCTTATCTATTCTACAGTTACTGACCTCCTTTTTCCTTTCAAACATAATAAATATGTTAATAAAAATGAACAAGATAATAATTAAGCACAGAATGACTATTCCTAACCCAGATCTCAGGATGCATTGTATCTGTTTCAACCTATAGAATAATTTATAATAACAATAATAAATAATATAATAATAATCTTGCTTGTCTCCTTAGTCCTGTTTCCCCTTTTCACTTAACGTTTTAGAAAAATCTCATCTCCTTTTAAGTCTTGCTTTCTCTTGTTTAAGCTGTGTCAATTCCAGCAGCATTACAACTTTAATATCTGTGGTAGTTGGCAGATGGCAGAGCCAGTATCTCTGAATAAGTGATCAGAGACATTCAGTGGGATGATTTACTTTCAGACTGTAGGCCATAGAACATCCTCAACTTTTCACCTGCAATGAAAGAAAATACTGCCTTGATTTCTGAGTTGCCAAATGGAACCTGTACAACCTGTTGTAATTACTTCCCCTCACAGTTAAAAATGTGCACCTGATTAAAAGGCTGTGCTTGCCTACCTTCAGCTGCCAGCCACGGGCCCTGTTACGCTGCCAGCTGCAAGGCTGAGAGCTCATTACCATTCCATTGTTGCTTTCATTCAGATTCTGCTGCTGCTTTAAGATTGAACTCTTAGCTGTGCTGTATTTCTAACTGTGCTGTAAGTCCCGTGGAATGTCACCCACTGCAGCCCCTAATCTGGGCATGGCTCAGCAAGGAACATGCAGTGGGAATCAGAGCCACTGGATTTGCTTTTCAAGATGCTGGCAAGCACAACTGTGAATTCTGAACAGCTGTCATGCTTCTCCATATTCCTGCCCCTTTTTTATTTACTATTTACAAATATTCATGTGAATGCCTTGTTGTTACAATGGGTTTTTGGAGAATAGCTACTCTACTGATAGAGACATGTATTTGCATGCAAATAAGTATTTCTGCAATAAAAAGATTAATATATTTTTCATTTAAAAACACTTAACCAACCAATCAAGGAAGAGAAACAAACTCTAAGTATTAGATGACCACTGACATGCCCTGAATAGAGAGTAGCAAACAATTGAATCCAGAAAATGTTTATAGACATTTTTGTCTATCTGTCTAGTAGGTCTAAAAAATAAGCATTTTCACATGAATAATCTTTGTCTACTGAACAGATCTCAATACAAATTTTGTTTACTGAGAATAATTCCCTGTTGTTCTAAAAACAAAAATTATTTTCAGCCACTTCTCATACAGAAAGAATTCTATCAGCCATCCAAAGCTGGTCTTTAGAACGGTCCTGGCTTTCATAATTGCAGCATGTGCTTGCTCTTGGTGCTCCTGCAGTGTGACATGTTATCTCGTTGGGTCACTGCTTTCATTCACTGCAGTGCTGGAAGTGGAGCAGGTGACAGTGCCTGCACAGATAAAACACATTCTCAATAAAACATAGATAAAACACATTCTCAACAGCTCTCTTAAATATCAGAGCTGCTGCTCGGGCGTGCTCAGATTGTTCAGGAATTTCAGGTTCTCAGTGTTCAAGATGAGAGTACAAACTGTCTGATCTCATGCACGTGGTGACACCTTGGATGGGTGCAGTGAAATCTTTCTGCTGTGCTCGTGAGTGGCTGCGGGGATGTATTTACAGCCCAGTGACTGAATTTGTAAATCTGGTTGTCTTTTCACTTACAGCATGAAAAGTGGTTTAATATTTGTTTCTGTTTCAAGAAGTCAATGGTCTAATAAATGTCTCTTTTCTTTCAAGTGGGAATGGAGAGAGCAGAATATGTTCCCTAAATAGCTATTTCAGAAAAAACTAAATTACATCTGATTAGCTTCTTATCTAATTAATAGGAGGCCATCATTTGTGAAGTAGACAAGTTTATAGGCATGTAAAATGTGACAAGATATTTCTCTAATTTGCCCTTTAGCTATTCTTTTGTGGAAATCTATTTTTCATTGCCTGGAGATTTTAAACATTTCCCAGATCTGTTTTAGAAACTGGAGAGGCCTCATTGTCTTTCTCTTGAATTTCCTCCTCTGAAACTAGCTCTGGTGATGAACAAATGTACTTTGTATGCTCTTGGCACTGGCACTAACAGCTTCAAACTGGAAATTAATTTTTAAACACCAGGCTTCTGTGACCACTGCACTGCTATTGGGCTCTCTGGCATGATCTTTAGTTTCACACAGTCACAGTTGATAACAGCTTGTTTTTCTCCCTTTTTTTTTCTCTGTTTTTTTTTTTTTTTAATTTCTAAGCTCTGTTTTATGGTGCAGGTTAGCTTTCCCTGAAAATTAATATTTAATCTAAAGTATATTGGGAAAAAACCAGTGTAGGACAGGTACATCCTGATCGTCTCACAGTTTTCACTTTATCTGCAAATAATAGAAGTTTGGCTCAGCTGTTTGCACCTTAGCAAAGAAACATGGAATTGACAGTTTTCTGTTCCTTTCAATGCCTGTCCTGCTGTGAAAAAACCCCAAAACTGCAGCATCAGCGGGCCCAGCAGTCGCAATCTTCCAAAGGAAATATTGAAAAGGAAAAGTCAGCTGTCTCTTCCAAAGTTCTCTCCTTGCTGTCTGAAGGAAGGAGAATAAGCTGGAACAGCCATTGCCAGCCTGGGTATTTCAGTTCTCTTCTGAAATTGTCTGTCATGGTTTGGGCTGTCTTGACTGGCACCAAAATACAGATGAAGATCTCTGATATGTGGTAGGAGAAGGACAAAGCCAAAAATCTCAGATGGGAATTGGGAAGCGTGCACTTCAAATGCACATCCCTCCACTCCTCTGGGACCAGTGCTGGATAGGGTTCAGAACACTTGAGAATGAAGGTGTTGTTGTGGGAGCTCAAATATTTATATTTTTTTGTCTTCCTTCTGAATATGGACCATTAGTTGAAGCAAAAACTTTACTGGTGAAGCCAGGTACCTCCTCTGTGTTATTGTTTCTGCTGAAGTGTAAGGAAGGCACAGTGTGACACTGTGCAGCCGCTGGGATATGCTCTAGGTATTTCATATATATTCCAATTCTTCTAAAAGCATCTTTTTATATCAGTGTGCCAATTTAAAATACTCATTTGGTGTGATAATAAAACAAAGATTTTACCTTTATGTTGCTGATGTAGACTGTCACAGTAATTTTTTGTTTCAGTAAGGAATTTATATGAAATATATATGTATACTTATATATTGTAATGATAGACAAGCATAATTTATCTTATGGTATGTGTTGATGCTACCTTTAATGCTAAAGCAGGTTCCAGAGTTTCTCAGGGCAGATTTTATGGTCTTGAATATTTTATCCCAACACTAACAGTGAGTAAGGTTTAGTTCACACACGTCAATGGTTTTAATGCAGCAACCTATTCAACTGGATCTAAGACATAAAAATTCTTTAGCTTGCTTGGAAGGCTTATTCAACACTGTGAACTTGAGCTTAGCTGAATCACAATGTGGCAATGCAAAGGAGCCTACAGAAAACTAAATTAAAGATATAAATTAAAAATTCAGAGCAGAAGCTATTGTGGAAAGTTTGCTCTATGTTGAAACAAAGTGTCGGAATGCTTGAATAAGTTATTGTTCCATGTAGAATATCAAATTTCTCTCTTCCAATTTATTCTGAAATGCAATGGAAGCTGAAAAATATTGAGCCTACTGGGTTCTAGGATGTAAAAGAATGCAATTGTGAGTTATCATTGATCTGCCAGGTGGTCATTCAGCTTCCTGAGTTTGTTGTTTTGTGACCAGGGCATGAGGACTACTATATAGGAGCAACAATTCATTATTCTGTGTGTGCTGCTTTTTCTATCTCACCTATCATTTAATGATGATTATAACACATTCCAAGCATTGAATACTTCCTTAAAATCATGCATGTCATAACAATATCTACAATATTTAGGTCTTCATTTAATTATGACTCACCAAAAAGCTGGGAGAGAATTTGCTGGCTCTGAAGCACACATAGTTATTCCTGGAGTTGTGAGATGTTCTCTGCAGCCACCGTTTGGATGCTGGCTTCCCTGTGGTGCACAAGGAGGGTTTGGTGTGCAGCTCTGTGTTTTGTGTGATGCAGCACCAGGCTGGAGGTGTCTGCAGGCAAAGGGAGAAATGGCCACAGGGAAAGGGCCCAGCCCTGGACAGCAGCAGTGGGTCTGCTCCCAGGGATGCCACCTGACAGGCAGAGATGTAAAATAATGACTTGTGCAGGACTCAGTCATCTGGCAGAAAAATCAACAGGAGCTGAGACTTCCTGGTGAGGACTGTAAGTTGTCTTCACCATGAGCAAAGGCAGTGGACAGAGAACCTGTGTACTTAAGTTGAGAACTGAAAGAGGATATGAGGTTAAGATCCATGTGACTTTTCAATTAAAAGCTGCATGTTTTTCCTTAATGCATGCCATTCTGAGGTTAATTCTGGTACGGAATTTGGTCACCTATATCAAACTGGAATGGTTAAATTACACTTAATAGTAGTGGTGAAATGTCTGGACTCTGAGTAATAGGATTAGTCAAGGGGGGCATGGGAAATCCAAGATCTCTCAGTATATAATAATGCCTCCCTAAAAGCTGCATGAACGGATAGCTATTGTAAAATGAGACTGTGAAATGCAGTTCCTTGGTCCAGCAGTGAGTTTCTCCATGTAGCTGGTGTGGAACAGTGTTGATTGCATTAGCTATGTCAGTTCATTAAAAACCTGCCTGTAATAGACACAGCACAAATAACAGTGTTTGTGAGAATGCCCAATGTCCTTGTTGTAAAGAAACATCTTTCCAAAGGGAGTAAAATAATTTCTGCTGAACCTCAAGTGTTCTCTGATGGCCTTCATTTGCTGGAACACAGCAAGCATAATATAAGTCCAGTCATCCTGAACTATCCTGTTGTGGTTGTTTATTACTTTTACATCTTTCTTTCTTCTAAAAGCTAATAATGAGCCCCATTTATGGTTTGTCATTTATGTTTGTACAAAGTGTAATTTTTCTAATGTAAGTGGTTATGAGCTGAAATGTAAACTTCTTTCTATTGTGCAGAGGAAATTGCTGTGGGCGAGTGCATTGTTTATATCAAATCCCACCTAGCTGCTTGATTTTTAATTGCCAGTGATAACTGGGACAGCAGTGTTTCTGGGGTGACTGAATATAGCTGTCAAATATTCTTTTGGAAGAAGTGATCACATTCCTCAGCCATGGAAAACTCTAATATAAGGTCAGGGAGGTTTCAGAAGGTCATGGATGCTGTTTCACTGAGCTGCAAAGGAGCTGATAAAGCAGATTGGTCCAGCAGCAATGATTCCCAAGGGAAGGGTTAATCAGACTGTCTGTGGCAGTGCAGAGCATGCTTGGAGGAGAATGTCTCCTTGGAATGGGAGCACCACAAACCCTTTGGTTTCTTAAAGTTTTCAGTATGAAAGCAACTGCCCTTTTTTTATTTTGTAACACATATATACATGTATATATATACATACAGACTTTTGCAATTTTTATTAACAAATCATGTAGAATTCAGTCTTATATTCATGCCATAGGATTCTGTCCTTATCATCTGTCAAGCACTAATGGATTTTGAGCTCTTGCAGGTAATTTTTGGTTGGAAGAATTTGGAGATTTTTTTTTTTTTTAGGCTGCCTAGCTGTATTTGTGTTCCTACTTCTGAAAAGAAGGAATACAACATACACAGGCAACTCTGCTTTTTGGGATTCTCAGCCAGAGCACTGGAATCTGCTTCACAGAAAGCAGTGGTACCTCCAAAAATGGCTGTTGTGGAGAGAGACAAGACCTAGACTGCAAGAGGCAGACAGCATTTTCCTGGCATTTCAAAACAATGCTGTCTTAACTAGTGAAAACTTCATCTAGAACAGGGTACTACACAGTTTGCTCAAAAAACCCCACCAAATAAAAAAAAAAACCAAAAAAAACAACTGAGTGGCTGAATTTGACAATACAAGTGGAAGAGAATCTTTGTAGGAAAATGTTAGAGCACCTATTAAAAAACTTTCCTTAGCATCAGCTTATTAAAAAATATATAGTTAGAAGAAAAAAAAGTGGAGTTGTTCATTGGTTGGGTTTTTTGGAGTTTTTTTCTGTTTTCAAATGCACCTGTATTTTTCAGGAAACCTAATTTATCTGAAGATTAGGCCACCTGCTCTGCAGTTTGTATCCTCCAGTTTGTTTGGTTTTCAACACTGCAGTTACAGTTTTTACCTTCAGTGTAACACTAACTGCATATGAGGGCAATAATTCAACAAATGCTGTTCCGCACTCTGAACAGGATAGTTCATCTTATTTGGATAATAAATATATATGTGGTTATGTAGTGATTTGTGTGTGTATCTGTATGTTCTGTGGTGAAGAAGTGATTAACCATCTACAGTGAAATAGTAGCAACAGGCAGGAAAAAAATCCTCACAAAGATTACCCTGAAAGATGAGTAATTCTGATATTATTTGTTCCTTCACAAACAATAAGGGAACACCCTTTACTTAACTGTACCTTAGACCTTCAAGACAAAAGCACAACATTTAAATACAGAGCCTTTTTATTTTCCTTCTGTTTCAGTTAATCCTGCCCACAAATCTGAAAACACTGGTTGTGTCTGGGAGAATTTGCAGTCGTTTGTGTTGATTCAGTGGCACGATCAGGACTTAAGAAGAAACAGTGTGAGTGCAACCATATAGGTAATTCCTTACAGAAATAATGTGTGTGCTTACTTTTAGATAATGGAATATTAATGCATTATTAATATTATGATTATAATATATTATTAATTAAAATTAGTATAAAATTTTGTTACATGTAATCACTGCCTAAACTTACAGACTTTCACTGTATTTTGCCAAGATGTCATTTTGTTTTTATTAATTTATTAATAAAATTTATTAATTTATTAATAATTTATAATAATTAATAATTAATTAATTAATTTATAAATTTTTCTGTCACCTTGACTTTGTCATTCTTCTTTCACGTTGTCTGCATGCTACTTTTAGCACTAACTAGTAAAAGTCTGCCTAAAGCCTATAGAAAACTGGTATTTGAAAACATCATGCATTGCATGTTGTTGGGAATATTAAAAGACTTTAGTAAAAGATAAAAACCAACCAAATATTATTTGGGTTAATGCTAACAAGCCAGCCTGGTTTCAGAGTCATTCCTTGCATGCAGAGAGCACACCAGGCAGAAGGTCAGGGAGCTTTGGGAGCTGTGGCAGAGCATTGGCCGCTGGGTGCCACTGGTGATCCACCAGGCTTTGTGCACAACATTTCCTGTGGCTGAGCAAACGCTGCTCCCCGTGAACAGCAGGTGCTCTCTCCACTGTTTGAACATCCCTGCAGAGAAGAAGAGGGCCTGATTAAGGAAAAGGCTTTCTTCTTTCTCTTTTTTTCCCCTCCTTATTTTTCTGACAAACATTCTCTCTGTCCACCACCTCTGTTATTAGTTGGCTTCGCTGAGGACGTGTGCAAGAATAAAACTGGAACTAAGTTGGAACTGGGGTTACTTGATGCTTTGTTTAAGGGCTGCATGGATTGTGATCTGCTGAATTTCAAATCTAGTAGAGTCAAAGGTACAAAGGAAACAGACTTCTATGTTAAGAGTGTTTGCTAAATTTTACCAGGGTTTTTATTTTTTTCTGTTGCTGTTTGGAGTGTGATGCACAGAAGCATTGCAGGAAAATGAGAAGGAACTTGCCCGTGTATGAAACAATATTGCTTTTGTGAACACTGTTTAAAAATAGGGAAACATACTCTTCCTTCCCACCTGGATTTTTAACAGAGTGAGTAGTTAGTTATAGTTACTCCCCTATAAGACTGAGAACAGAGGAAATAGCAAAATGAATGCTGTGAAGTTACTTGTGACACAGCCACACCAACACCACCTTTCCCTGGAGATTTGTCTGTTCAGCAGTGTCAGTGTGTAGAGCATCACCAAGAGGGATTTCTAGGGTATAACAGTGGTGTAGCCAAAATGTTCTTTCAGTTCAAAACTTCAGTGCTTTCTTTTCTTTTCATTGATCCTTTTTTTTTTGTGAGTGTCTTTTAAATATCTTGAAAAATGTAGAGGCATTTGTGAAGTGTCAAAAAGACATGCACTCATTTTTGTGTACACAGCATAGCTTCTTCTGTTTGGATGAACAATATATCCTCTCTGAAAATGCAGTGCATCATATCAAGGTCAAGAGTAAACAACAAAAGTGGTAAATAAAAAAAAAAATTCAAGCAGCAAATTTGTTTAACAGTGTTTCAAAAGAAGGCTAATTTATTGGTGAGAAAGTTCAAAGAGATATTAACATTAAAAAATCCTAAAATTACTGGGAAGGTGTGAATGAATTTTTGTCACAGAAAAAGCTTGAAATAATACAGTGAATTGAAGTCAGTACCAGCGTGCTAAAAGAAAGGTGAATATGAACTGATAACTTTTACTGAAGCTGTTCTTCCTATATGATGTCTGTGACTAAGCAGATTTTTGGGAAATACAAAAAAAAAAAAATAATATTGAAGCCATGTTATTTTGTTACTGATAAGTCAAAGAGACATCATATTTATGATAATGTAGCACTCAAAAAAGGGCCTCATATTTCCAGGAAACAGGTCATGATTTCAGAGTTGGCTGTGATTTAACAGAAGTGTAGTACTACTGGTGAGACCTGAGTCAAGATGAGATGGATATTTCTGAAATTACAGATCTAAGAAAACCATATGGCATCTCAATTTTGCTCATTACTGCCTCAGTTTCTAAATGTGTTGTGTAGTTTTCTTTTGAAATAGACAAGACCAAACAGATTTATGAAGGAACATCTAGAAAGGGAAAAGTTTATTATAGAGTAATTTTATTATATTGGGAATTCCAAGTTCTATACCACAGCATTGTGAGAGAACTGGAGCAGGTCTCATCTTTGGTGTGTTTCAGTCTCTGGCTGCAGAATTAACAAGGCACCTCGGTGACCAGGGCAATACACACAGGTGTGTCTTTGCAGATAAGAAGAAACTTTGTGCAGTAATGAATAACACAGAGCAATTAAGATGTAGTTTTCTCTTTTGGCTATATGTTGTACAATAACAGAAAATAGGATATATTGCACATTAAATTATTTTCCTGCAGGATATAATTCATTATTTGTACTGAGTCTTGCAGTATTGTTTGGCTGAAGACAAAGAGTATATTTAAACCAATACAGATTGAGAAAATTACCAGAAACAGGTGAGCTTGCTTTTTTAAAGGCATTAAAAATATCTGAAATTCAGTAAATTCTTATAGTGAACAAATTACCAAGTATCAATGGCTTGCCCTGAGCTTGTAGTAATCCATATACATTTATAAGTGTGAGGATAACAGAAACATTGTCACTGGCTGTTAAAAATATAGAAGATACACAAGATTTAACAGGAAGTGTTAAACAATATTCTTCTGTCTTGAAATATGTGATCAGAGAGAAACCTCATTGAATGAGATGATTGCATATTAGTTTATGTGTCATAGTTTTATATTCTTTTCTAAATAACCAGTCTTGACATCTGCCAGAACAAGTTAATAAGGGCTACAATGGCAATTCCCCTACAGACACAGCACAGGAGAGAAACCAAAGGAGTGTTTGATTCACCCAGGTCATGAACTCCCAACGACAACCTGTCATGGTTTTTGTGATAGATGAAGTTGCTAAACCACTATCCATCACATTTAAAAAGCCATGACAGACTGGTGAACTTCTCAGTGACCGGAAAGGAAAACATAACCCCCAATTTAAAAAAGGTAAAAAGGGAACATCCAGGGAAATACAGGCTAGTCAGTCTCACCTCTGATCCTTGCCAGATCATGGAGAAGATCCTCCTGGAAACTATGCTAAGGCACATGGAAAAGTGACAGGTGATTGTTGACAGCAACCAAGGGCAAACGATGCCTGGCAGTCTTGGTGGGCTGTTACAGCAGGGTTACAGCATTGGTGGATAATAGACCTGTGCACGGCATTTGACACTGTCCCAGCGTTCTCCTGTGTGACATCCTTGTCTCTAAAGTGAAGAGATGTGGGCATGGCTGAATGGTCACACTCGGAGTGTTGTGGTCAGTGGCTCCATGTCTGTTGTAGTGTGTTATG
>JAHXMQ010003319.1:68711986-68728367 GCA_020466415.1 Ammodramus savannarum pratensis | reverse complement strand
CACACCTCGCCACAGATGTCCAGGCAGAGAGCATCTCCCTCATGGGTCAGCACTGGGACCAGTGTTATTTAGCACCTTTGTCAGAGATACAGACAGTGGGATTGAGTGCACTTTCAGCTGGTTTGCAGAGATGGGATGCCATCCACAGGGACATTGACAGGTGAGAGAGGTGAGCCCATACAAACCTCACAAAGTTCAACTCAGGCAAGGTCCTGCACCTGGGTCAGGGCAAGCTCAAACTTGGAGAGAGGCTGGTCAGTGAGTGGATTGAAAGCAACACTGCAGAAAGGACTTGGAGGTGCTGGTAGATAAAAACCTAGAAATGAGCTGGAAATGCGCACAATGTGCACTTGCAGCCCAGGAAGCCAGTCCTATCCTGGGCTGCATCAGAAGTGTGGTGAGCAGTTTGAGAGAGGTGATTCCTCCCCTCTCCCCAGCTCTTGTGTGATCCCTGTGGATTCTTTCTGTGGATTCCTTCTGAGGAGGACACAGATCTGTCCCAGCAAGCCCAGAGGAGGATGAGGAGGATGATGGAGCGCCTCTCCTTTGGGGACTGGCTGAGAGAGCTGGGGCTGAAGGAGAGAAGGCTCTGGAGACACTTTCTAGCAGCTTTCCAGTGCCTGAAGGGTACTGCTGCAAGGATCCAGAGGGGCTTTTTGTCAGGTACTGTTAAGGGTAACGATTTTAAACTGGAAAAGGGTAGGTTTACATTAGATATGAGCAAGAGATTCTTTGATTGTGGTCAAGCACTGAGAGAGGTTGCCCAAGGCAGTGGATGGCCACCCCTCGATGTGTTTGAGTTGAGGTTGGATGAGATTTGAGCAACCTGGTATGGTGGAAAAGTGGGTTGAAACTAGGTGATCTTTAAAGCTCTCTTCCAAGCCAAACTGTTCTATGCTACTCTATTTTCCTTCTCTTAGGAAATTAAACTAATTAAATTAATTTCTAAGAAATTAACCTGTAAAATGGACAAAAAAAGTTGTTTTATTCTCCTTGGAAAACTCATATATCAGAGAGATAACAGATAACTGGAAATATGATTCTTATGAATCTTATATGAACCTAATTTACCAGGGTTTGGACGGTGGATTGGAATTTGGCAATGAGATTGTGAGATTCTAATTAGTTTGTGGTTTCTTAGTTTGTGCTTCATGCCCATGAACAAGATCTTAGGGGAGATATTAAACTGATTAGGGTTTTGGAAATAGGAAAAATCAAATCTTAATACTTAAAAATTAACAAAATTACAAGCAGACAATCCTGTTCAAATATATTATTGGGTTATCTTCTTTTCAAAAGATAAATGATACTCTTCTATTTGTCTGATAGACAGACAAAACTCTTCTATTTGTCTCTCTTTAATTGCATTGCAGGGTAAGGTCTAGAATTGAGAAAAAATATATGAAGCAAACAAAAATTAAGAAAACTATAGAAACTTTAGAACCCTTGAAATTGATAACTGGAAATGTGTTATTTCTGAATACCCACAGATTACTCAGAAGATGAAAGAAATTAGTTTTAAAATGATGTGAGATTTTAGCATTTTACCACTGCAATAGATTGACACTGGGGGGAGACGAAAGCTCTGGCATAGGTAAATGCTGCAGTTCCAATCTGAGCACTCCCAGAAGTTATCTGTTAATGAAAAATAAGGTCAGTAGCTCACCTGATGTGAAGGAAAGGAAGTTTTATAGAATCTGCAAAAATAATGCATAGAAACACACACTGGAAACACATTTTTCTCACCATTAATAGAAGAAAAATTACTGTTTCTGCAAGTTAATTCAAGTTACTAATGGTTAGAAAATTTCCAGTAGTCTCTCTTTTTGGAAAAAAAAATTGAAAAACTGCTATTCTCTGTGTTTTTACTCTTTATTATGCACAGATGTGGATTTTTCTGATTGGAAAGAAGAGATGGACATGGAACAAATAAGTGGACCATTGAATAATAATTTGTGCACTGTTGGTCTCTTGATATTCCCTTTAAAATCCATTCCAAATAAAAGTAAACATTCTGCTCTGGTCTGCTCTGCTATTAGTATTCAGCCAACTCAGTAATTTTTCTACAAGCCTTCTTAAAATGGTATTAGCAATAGAATTGATATATAACAACTGAAATTTTGTAGGAAGCTTTTACTTCCCCTTGTGAATGATATAAAATTGCTATTTAACTGTGTTGTCACCTTCAAAATCTGCAAATTTTCACATTTTTAAAATACAATGATTGCCTTACAAAATATTGATCCAACTTTTATAAACTGGGGTGGTTAAAAGCCTGTGCTACTAAATACCCATGGTGCAGAGATTAATGGTGGTTGAAGATAAGAACATACAGGCTTCTCAATGATGTTTTCTTGCCTAAAATGATACTAAAATATTTTCTAAAATATTGCCACATCAGGAAAATTTTAAAAGTATTCCACACTTGAGGATGAGGGATAAGCAAACAGGAAGTTTTCCAGAGAGTTCTCTCTCCCTCCCTCTCTCTCACTTATGGAGAAATAAGTTTATAATTTCCCAAATCAAGGAAAACTACGTGAGACTTTGCAGGAGATCTATCCATCCCCTTTAGATATTTTAGGCTCATGTTATGGTTTTGGTTGTGTACTTGGTTGAGTGTTTCTTTCTGTGCTGTTAGGATAAAGTCTGTTTTCTCCTTATGTTTTTGCCCTAAATAAATAATTTAAGCAATATTCATTGTTCCATGTTGTGACTCTAAGTCAAGAATGCTTCAGTGAGAACCAGTGTGCTGCATTTCAGTGCAGAGGAACTGCACAATGTCATCTCAAACTCCATTTTCTAGTTGGAGTTGTTAATGCCTGAAGGTTGTGGGAGGGATGCGAGGTCATTCTGAAACTGTCACAGGTAGAAATTTCAAGTGCTCTGTAAAATTACAACTGCTCTATAATTTTTTTTTCAGATCAGGAGAAAAATGAATTTTTTTTAATGTGAGTTTCACATTAAAAGGAACATTCAGTGTTGCATAGGACTTCAGTTTATGAGAGAGAGAACATTGGTGCAAATTCCACATTCCTTGTCAATCTTAGAAAATTATTTTTCTTTAATTATAAGTGAAAAAAATGAAGGCCCAAAGCATGAGGGTTCTTAGACCAGTGCTGAAAGTGAAATTTGGAATTATTATTCCACAAAAGAGATAATGCTAAAATTCTAAAATGTTCCTGCCTTCAAAATATTAAAATTAATAGTTTCCTTTTATATAAAATCTAATTCTACTTTCAAGAAAAGTGTCAGAAAACCTTCACTTACCTTAAGCAGTAAAGCTTTTAGAGTAGCTATTCTGAATATTAGAGTAAAATACATTGAACTGAAGTAAAACTCAACAATTGACATAGTGTCATTAGAGAGCAAATTCTGCCATTGCTGTTTTTTGTAATGCTCCCCTCGTTGTTTACCTAAAAAGAGAGGCAGAGAAGGGAATTTTGTCTGATTTGGAGGGAGTGGTATGGAATATGGAGTATGAAAAGAAGTGATAAACATGAGGAGAAAAGGGAAAGCACAGAAAGGTCAAACAAAACAAAAAAAATCATAAAATTTCATACAGCTTGACTATCACTGTCATATAAGATTGAAATGATACAGAAAATAAGGTGCTTATGCTAGCAGAGCTAAAGCAACAATTAGCAAAAATCAAGTGTTTTGGAGGAACAAAAACCTTCTAGCCTCTTTGTAAAATCATGGTGACTGAAATGTCTTTGTGTGCTATTGAGAAGAAGGGGCTTTTATTTTCAAATTTGTGGGCAAAAATTTTGGTGACTGCTACTGTAATTTGCTGTTCTAACACCATGTAATGGCCAGGGCAGAGGGCCATTAATCTTGTTCACTGGAAAAAAAATATTTTTCCTGGTGGCTATATGAGTCATTATTTTTTCTTTTTTACAGCATTAATGGTAATATTTTTTGCTGAAGGAGTTGGCAGCAACTTTTGCCATATAAGAATAAAACAAAGTTCTATAAAAAAAAAACTCTCTTGAAAGAAACAATCTCCTCATGAGTTAAAACTGCAATTTATTTAAAATTTAATGAAATGTTTTTTTAATGTATTTGTTGTATTTTGTCACAGCAGCAAGGGTATACATAATTTATATCTTGTTTATAAGCCTAACAAATGTGTTTTCCAGAGATAAGGGGTCTGTTTCTAATAGCAGTTATTCTTTGCATAGTAGAATTTTCCTGAAATGTTTATGAACATTACTTATGATTATTTGTTGATGCTGCTGCTGTTTTAATTGTAACCCCTGCTCTGCATCCAGAATCCTGACACTGATTCCCTTCACTGCTGGTCAGCACAGATCAGCGTCCCCAGAGATCAGCAGGGAACTGAGCATCCTGACCCTGGCCTGCAGATGTACAGCTCTGTTTAGTAAGGAACTCCAATGCTTTATTACTGCTTACAGAAATTAGATACCAAGCCCTGGGTACAAGATAGCTGTCACTGAATTTACTCTGACATTTTTAGCTCCTGAACCCGGTGGTTTGCAATCTAATCTAACATATTGCAAATCTAAATGCCAGAAGGCTTTTATCAATTTGAACTCTGTGGTCCATTTTTGCTATATTTTCTGAAGGGTTGATTTCTCCTTAAGCATTGCAGCAAAGTGCCATATTTTAAGAAAAAACCAGCACTATAAACTGAACTCTTGAAAACACACATACTAGTGCTCATTGTCACGATTAAACAATCATGGATGAAATCTTAGCCCCACTGAATTCAGCAGCAAGAACACTCATGGTCACAAGAGAAGCTGGGATTTCACTCAGTAGAATGGAAGCATTATTAAAAACTCTGCTTGAAGTTCACTCGCAGCCTCTTACAGGAAGAAACAAGTTGCAGATTATTACAGTGTCATCATCCTGCTTTTTTCTGTGATTCTCCAGTCAGCAGAGAAGCAACACTCGGTGGTGGCAAAATAGGTTTTGGAATTATCACTCGGGGAGATGAATGCAGGGCTGGTGTGCTTCACTCCTGGACCAGCTGAACTGTCAGCTCTCACAGGCACGACAGCCTGCACTGCTCTCTGCAGTGTTTCCTTCACCTTGCTGGATTATTAAGCACAGATTTTTCTTCCAAATGAGAAGTTGTATTGTGGTACATGGACAGGACCTGATTTACCACACTGCTGGGAGCTAAGCTGAGTGACCCCAGCTTGCAAGATCCTCTTGTCAGTGTGCAGAATGAAGTCTCTACAGAACCAAGTGGCCTTGAGAACAGATGTGATGTCTGTGTCTCTCTTATCTTTCAGGTTTCTGTGCACAGAGCTGGGTCACTGATCTGCCTCCTGGTCCCTGATGATGATAAACAAGCCTCTGTGTATGCCTGCAGGTGATTTTTCCTTGAAGAGATCTGATACCATTTTAACAAGTTGTGCTTTGTGCCTGAGAGTGGGGCACTGGATTTAGACGCAGAAGGGGAGAGAAAATTTGTTTTATCCTTTTCAGTCACTGAGGTGGTTTGTGAACTTGAGCAAATTAATTCACCCCAATAATTTCTCCAACATGTGGAAAAATATTTCTTTATATAAATAACTGCTAGTTCTTAGGTTACCTGAGGCAGACCTGTGACAGAACGTGTTCTGCCTGAAACACTGAGGTGTGCAGGAGAAGTGACAGATCTTGGAGACAGCAGGAACAGGAGATGCAGAGGTAGCAGCTCTTGTCCTTGTCACCAACTCTGCAAACAACCTTGAAAAAGTAGCACATTCTTTTTGTGTGGAAGTTTCCAGGGGCATTCCTCTCTCCAACAATGGTTTTCCCAGGTCAAGTTAATTAGCTTCTGTTAGGCGTTCATCTACTTGAAATTGAAAGTAGTTTTCACAAAGCAGAGGTACTTCATGGAGAATCTGGCCTGTGAGGTAAGGTGCAGCACAAGTGAGAAGCAGGGCAAGGGTTCTCTTGTCATCAGCACTCTTACAGATTTATCCAAAGTATTCTAAAGTTAATTCAGAAGTTACAGGTTGAAATTAACTGACCCAGTAAATATAACCTCTCTTTCTGAGAAACACAGCTTTGTTTTTAAAGTAATCGTGAGTTGGTTAAACTCTGATTTACGTCAGAGATTTGCAGAAATTTAGTTTAAAAAATGGGAATTATGGAAAACAAAAGCATATTTCCAATTAGAAAGTTGGAGAGGATCTTTTTACAAGGACAAGTAGTGACAGGGCAAGAGATAATGGCTTCAAACTGAAAGAGTGTAGGTTTAGATTAGATGCTAGGAAAAAAAGTTATTTACTGTGAATGTAGTGAGGCCTTGGAACAGGTTTCCCAGAGAAGCTGTGGATGCCCCATCCCTGGCACATTCAAGGCCAGGCTGGGATGGGGTCTGAGCAATGTGGTCTAGTGAAAGGTTCAAACTAGAGGGTATTTCAGGTCCCTGACAACCCAACCAAATTAACAACAAATAGAGATACAATGAAAATTCAAGGAAATAATGGGAACATATAAATAACAGATCTCATAGATTAACTACAGACCTAATATTAACAAGATGTGATTATGTTTTTGAGTAATTACCAAAATTTGTAGTGTGTTAGTTATTTCATGTAAGAGAACAAAAGAATGTTGCAAACCTGTACATGTACAATGAAAATGTACATGGTTTTGATTTTTTGTAGACAGCAAGAATCAAAAAACAGCAGCAGAAATTTATTTTGTTTAAAATTTCAAACTTATTTTGTTTAAAATTAAAATTTAATGTATTCAGGCCACTGTTTCACAAGCTTGGTTTATCTGTCTCCGGCACTCACTGACTGTCAAATGTTTTTGTCTTCTGCTGTTTTTCTCAGTATTGTAACATTGAATTTCAGTTAATTACCCACCTAGGGTCTTACTATTAACATACATTATTAGAGTGCTAGGAAGCCCACGGTCCAAGCCTGCACAGGATCTGGTTACCTGCACTGTGGTGTGCTGGTGGGTGATGCAATATGACAGAGCCTGGATCCCACGAGCTGTGTTTTCCATCAGTAGTTCTTGTAGTAATTCAAAGCACAGGGCAGTTCTCAGATAAACCTGCCTCCAGGCCAGGGAGGGATGGTATATTGGCATGAGTGTTATTAAACTGAGAGGCATCTTCATATTCAACAGCTTCTGTAAATACCACAGTAACACTGAACAGAAATATTTCAAGGCTGCAATAGGGTGATATAAAAAATTATTTACCCGTTTATTTTTTTCTGAAAGTTTTTGACCAAAGTTACGTGGCTGCAGCAGTTTCTCAAATGACTCTTGATTTGGGAAGAGTAAATTACTGGTTGTTAGCTCAAAGGATTGAAAAACAATGGAGGACTTTAGATGTTGTGTTATTTTTTTCTTATTATTACAGTCACCAACATAAATCTTCTGTTCAGATTGCCTGTGCTTTCCCCTGGCTGCAGAAAGTTGCTTAGCAACCTGCTTGGTTTAGTCATGTGATAAAAATACCAAGATGCCAAAAAATTCCACAATAAAATTATTTTTTAAAAGGGTGATATGCTTTCCAAAACTAAGGTACAAAGAAAAAGATTTGTACAACCTGAAAATTTGTTTTTACCCTGTTGCTTGAGGTGTAATCATTCATTGAATCCTAAATTCCAAGCAACTAGTTTTGAATTTTTACAGGCCAATCTTCTCCAGATTTCCAGTGCTCAGCAAAACATACCACTGGTTGCACAACAGTGTGGTCCCTCTTGATAACAGAAAAAATATTGCATGTCTCTGCAAAGAGAATTAATGGCATTATGACATTTACTGAACACATAAAGTACTTAAACACATCAGAAAATATGTGACTTTGTAAAGGAGTTCAATTTTAAAATGTCAAAATCTCTTTAAAGCAGAGAGATGTTAGAAAACCTATCCGGATTCCCAGTACACTCACTATCTTTTTTTTAAACAGTACGTTTTCTTCAGAGACTTGGTGCAGCCTCCAGCACAGAAGTTTCAGCCAGTGCTATTGCCTGTCAGTTGTAATCCCTCAGAATTTCAGCCAGCAAGGATATCATAAGGTAAGATTTGTCTTTTCTAACTCATATCAGATACAGAATTCTTGACGTTTATTCTTTACTCACTACATTAAATATTTGGGTTTTTTTCCACAGAAAATTATATTCACATGTTTATTAAGCATTCAGTTAAAAATTCTCATATTGGTGCAGATACCAATATTTTCGTGTAGAGACAGAAAAAGGAAAACACATTAATATAAAATGGCTCTGACTCAAACTTTCTTTGCTGAAAAAACCTAGACTTGAATGCAGATTTTGAGGAAAAAAATGATATTTGGATTTGAGGATTAAACACATAGTTTCATATACCAGAATATTACTAAAGAATTAAAGAAGTATTGTTTTACTTTTTGTACTGTATTTGGCTAGGTCAGAAAAAAGTACTGTTGAAAAACACTTAAATTGCTCTGCAGGATCAAATATGATGATATCTGAAGAGAGAAAGTCCCCTGGCTTCTCATTCCTTTCTCATACTTTAAATAGAAAAGGTATGGAATGGTTTGTAAGATGATTATCTGTGATTTAGGAACACTGAGGAATACGTTTATTTCCCATAGGTTTTATGCCACCTGAGAGTCACCTTTATCTTTCACATAAACATTCAGGAGAACTGAATGAGACTTTAAAAGGGCAGGGCTTGTTTGTTGTCTCCCAAGCCAATGAAGGCATACCTGTGAGGAAATCCTGTTAGAGCAGACCCAACTTTTCAATTTCTGAAGTTAAATAAAGCCTTGTAAGAGCAGTGTGGAATTTCATAACATTCCACTGAGTGCATTGCAAGGGGCTGAAGGGGAGGAAGAGAATATACATCACTGACAAACTTCATCACTTCACATACAGACATCACATTCAATTAAGGGTAGAGCTCTCTGTCAACAAACTTGACACACACATCTAGGGAATGTCACCAGCCCCCCAAAATCAATATTCAAGTTATGACAGACTGACAGCTTACCAGCTGAATGAGTCTCCTGATTTTACCTATTACTGCTTCAGAACCCTGCAAAGTCCTTGTAACATGAACAAACAAAATTAACTAAGGGATAAGACTCAGAAGAAACCAAGATAAACAATGCATACAGAGTGTAAGAAAATGAATAATGAAATTCAGGCCATCAAGGAGCTGAAATACAATGCTGTTAAGGAATCTGAAAATACAACTTCTCAATATTTCAGGAATCTAAAATTGCATTTTTATGTAATTTATCCAGATGAATACAACATTCCCTCTAGAAATAAATCACTATGAACCTAGGGAAGAGTTTACCAGTGCTGCAATATTATTACCATTTTTCTTTTTTTGATATATAAGACCATAAAAGCAGATCAAGCAGAACTGACCAATGATGTAGATAGTTTGAAAATTACTTGATAGTGGCCATTATATAAATGAGATGAAGGCTAAACATGCTACCTGTGAAACTCCACTTTTGTAAGTGTAGCTCAATAGGTGTACAGCGTACCAGCATATCTATCAGATGTGTTTGGCCAAGGCTAATCCACCACAGTCGTCTGATTCTTCCCCTTTTTAAACCATCTGCAAACTTGTTGAGGATATGCACAGTCCCCCTGCCCAGGTCATTGGTGAAGAAGCTGAGCACTATTGGCCCCAGTACCAACCCCTGGGGTACACTGCTGCTGGTTTTCCTCCAACTGGATCTTGTGCCACTGGTTAAAATCCAGCAGGCTTTGTCATTCAGCCAATGTCAGTCACTCTGTGTGCACTCACATAACCTGTGCCTCATCACCTTGTCCAAGAGAATGTTAGGTGGAACAGTATTAAAAGCCCTAGTGAGTCACAGTAAATGACACCCACGACTCTCATTCACCTCATTGTAGAAGGCTAATGTCTTGGTTAAGCCTTCATAATTCTATGAAGACTACTCCTGATCCCTTTGTCCTTTGTGTTTTGGAAATGCTGCAGAACAGTTATGTCCATCATCTTCTCAGTCAGAGTGGTGAGGCTGACCAGTCTGTAGCTCTCCAGTTCTGCCTCCTTGCCATTCTTGAAGATAGAAATGGCATTTGCGCTCTTCAAGATCCTCCCCACTCATAAATTTTCAAAACCAATCAAGAGTGACTTCGCAATGTAATCAGCCAGCTCCCTCAGCACTCAGATCTGGACATATTTATGTATTTAAACTTAGTTTTGTCCTAATGTACTTTCTAGAGAAATAGAAAACTTCATAAAAATGACAGCATTTCAGGAGAGACTTTAAGACTAAGCTAATAATGTCTTTATGAAAGTGATTTTAACTATCAGATGAGTGAAAGAGGAATCTTTCAAAATATGTTCACAGTCTTCTGTAGATAACACGCTACTTAAAGATCTAACTTTTAAAGATTCCTCCATATGTTCTATGCATGAAGTAAATGTGAGGTCAGGTTCCAGAGTTAATGAACTAAGCCCATCAAGACAGAATTTTGAATGGAGGGAGAAAGGTAATCAGAGATTATAATATTTGCTTTCTGATCAGATATTTACTTTAAACCCATTAGAAACCACAAAAACCTAGAGAATATACAAAAGTGCAAATGGGAGAGAAACAATAAAGGGAAATGAAGTGACAACTTCATCATAGACTGGCATTTGGTTATCAAGAGGTAATTATTTCAAATATTGTTTTCCAATAACATGGCGTGTAGAATAGTTTATCATTTTACAGTATATTACAAAGCTTTATTATTTGCATTTAATAATTGTAATTTCTTGTTGCTGCCATGAATTGGCTAATCTTCATTTTTCATCTTTTTTCATGTACTAAGTAGAATTTTGCTGTTGCTGTTGCTTGCTGTTGCATTGTTGAAATGAGATTTCAGCTTCTTTCATTAATGCATAGCCTTTGTTGTTTACCTTCACTCATGATGAAGATCCAAATGTCTATATGTAAATGCAAGAGGATATGTAGAAAATACCTGTATTTGTTTCCTAATGCAGAATTTAATGAGATAACAGCACAAAGAAACATCTATTTCCCATACATTTTATTCTACCTGTTAGTAAACTGGCATTTGTTAAATTTGCCACCTACGGAGGAATAAAATGTATATTTGATTAACTCCAGGTAAGTCTTTGAAAGAAAATATTTTTCTGTACTCTTCTAGGATTCTGCTAATTTAGCAGCCAGGAGGTGTTTTATGGTCTGAAAATATGTAAGTATATTTACTAAAGAGACTCCAGGAACACAAATTTGCAAACATTTTGTAATCACTTAAGCTTAGAGAGAACAAAATGTACTCTAAAAATACAGCTTTTAAAATGTTCACTGAACACAGCTCCTTCAAATTTTAAGAAAGACTGCTGCTTCCATATAATATTTCAACAAATACAATAAGTCAGATTTTCTGAGTGTTGGATAAGAGAGAGAATAAATAATAGAAACATTGGCTATAGTAATCATGAAATTGTGGAGTTAACAATCCTGAGGTGAAGGAAGAAACCAGTAGCAGAGAACTGATGCTGAAATTTAGGAGACCAACTTTCAGATTACTCATGGAACCTGAAGATGAATAGGATCCCTTCCAGAGACTTTTTAGCATCTGCTGCTTCTAGTGCTGTATTTAGCTTAATCCCATTTGATGTTTTTGTCTGATGAAATGGAGTTTGTCTGTATTTATTTATCCTGGAGACTTCTGCAGGCACTGCAAGGCATAGTTTATTTGACTAATACAGGCTAAAGACACCCTAAGTGTGCCTACATTCATCATTGCCTAAAGGATGGCTAATACAATAATCTTGGAATGCAGGCACATAACAATAGATGAGATAAATCCCATAATTTTGACATAAAAGTAGGTTTGGCTTGGGAAAATGTTTTTAAAGTCCCTTAATGCTACTGGTTTTACACTTAAAGATTAGATCCTCCAAAATGGTGGTAATGAATACTGCATTTAGATGATGATGGTTTCTAGAAATCCAAACTCTCAGTAGGTCCTGAGGCTGCTTCATTTTAATGGTGCATGGTGTCCCCAGTATTTTTTTGCCACAATCCCATGTCAATAATGCTTCTTAAGGAATACGTTTCTTCTCATACCAAAGCATCCTTGTAGGAAGGGGTAACACATCATTTCCTACCACACAGATGGAAAAAGGAGATTAGGTAAGATAATAAGAGCTCTGTCATGGACTGAGTTATCAAGTCCAGATTAATCTTGCTTAAAGCTCGAAGTAGAAGCAAATGCCAACATAATTACATCACATGTGTCTTGTATTCTGCTCTATCTCCAATTGCAACTTGAAGAAAAAAGCTACAGGCTGTTGAGAACTGCATGGAATGCATCTGGAATATACAATTGTTGCTTTTAACTTTTCTTTTTAATGGACACTTCTGTTAGACTTTTAAAATGCTTATGCTGAAGCAAAACAACATTTTTCTTCCTTGTGTACCCACACGAAGAAGTGCATAATCACAACCAGGAGTGGCTTTTCTCCATTCTGCAGTTGTCAATTTGCATAACAGCAGTGGTTGTATGGATGTCTTGACACACACAAACAAATCCATTTATTAACATTCAGAACACATCTGCACACTGCCTGAGTTTGGGGTTTTTTTTCTCTCTAATGCTGCACCTGTGCATACACTATTTTCTTTTTCACTGGTGGCTTTTTGGCATTAGCAAAGTAATGGAAATGTTGCCTTTGTCATAGAAAATGAGTGAACACTGTATATTTTTCAAAGCCAGAAAATACTAGCCCTGTGGTAGAAGACAAGAAAAAAAGAAGTACAAAATGGTGAAACAGTAGGTTCCAACTCATTGGAACTCATTGTTATGTACTTCAAAAGCTTTCAGTGTAGAAAAAGAAATAAACAGAACTATGTTCAGGAAACTCAGAAGAAGAAGGGCTAATGTCCTTATCACCTCTCATTATATCCCCAGAGGCAGTAAGTGTCTCTGTTCTTTTTTTTTTTGTTAGTAATTTGCTCATTTCAAGGTTTTTTATGTTTATATTTTTCCTCCAAACATAAATATTTGTAAACAAATATCACTCGTGGTTAATGAAGGGGTCCCAAAGCAATGACTTTTCAATGCTTGCTCTTTCATAATATTTTGTTTAACTAGAGAAGCTTAAACTCATTTTCCTGCTGTGAACAAATATTTCTTCTCATACTGCTTGAATTTTGGCAGTGCTCTTATGAAACAGCAGACAGAGGTCAAATGCAGAAATGATGAAAGGAGCTCTCAGGCTGTCTTTAATGGTCTGGCTTAAAAGCAGTAACCTCATATATTCCTTGCCAGTTCCTAAACATGGAAGTTGGAACAAATGGCACTCTCTTGAATTTGACTTCAATTTCTGAAAATGCCTCATTTACATGAAGATCTAGCTATGAGGGTTATTGCAACATTTACTGTATTTTCACCTCTTCATTACTGTGACTTTACCATTTAAATTTGATGCCAAAAAATTTTGCCCATCCATATAAAAATGAAAACAGTAACTTCAGTAAAAAGGGAGAGTTTATAGGGAGAGAGACAGAATGTAAGATCTTGTTACTTTAAAAAAACAGAGAGTAGTTGATGCACTTGAATCATATGGTAATAAACTATGCATGGAGTATGCAAAACTTAACACAATATGTGAGCAATATATAGAGAAGTGGGGAATATATGGGTAGAGGAAATATTTAAAGAGACTGACTCGTTTGGAAGCAATCAAAAACCTCTTCACAGCAGCAACACCAGAAGTGCAAAATAATGTCATTTATTTAATACAACATCATTGAACTAAAATCCCAGGTAGAGAAGGAGGTGGCAGTTTCAATGCGTTAAGCATATTTTTTCCCCCAAGAAATAACAGTGAGGTTCCACTTGAGTCGCAAATAACCCCGTTTATATTTATTTTACTGTCTTGGACAGCAACTTGAAGAACTGAGCGCAGCCCCTGGCCCAGATGGTGGCTACATGCAGTTTTAGCTTATATTTGCCAGTGAAGCTCATTGTTCAGTGGCACAGATCTTCACTGTCTGCCAGAACAGGCCACATTGGGGTGCTGGGTGCCTGCTGGTGGTGGGATGTAGCTGTGGTAGCAGAGGCTGCTGGTATTGGCTTGGTGATGAAACATCACTGGTGAAAGCAGTCCCAGAGTGAGCATTTCCCTACACAATCAGATGAAATTATGTAATCTAACAGGGAATTTTTTTTGAGTCTTGAGGAATCTGTGACTAAGACTCCTGGCAATTCTAACTCTATTAGAAAATATTCGCTAGGAACTGCTGCTGCTGTTATTGGTGAAAGTAATACAAGAAAGACTGCTTAGCTGGGACAAAGCTGGGATAAAGAGGATTAAAGAATAAAAAATTGTGCAAAGACAATTTGGCTGTTTATGTCCCATATGAACAGTCAAGATGAAGTATGGCTTCACCAGGTTGAAAGAATTTAATGGTAAACTAACAAACTTGATTTTAGAGCTTGAAAAGAAAGGCATGACATTTGTATGTTTTCCTTTTGGCTGATTTTCTTTCAAAATTATTTCCTTCCTCCTTCCAAGCAATTTGTGACATGACCAAAAGAAGGTGCTTGATTTATATGATACCTTTACAATGCACTTTTTCTAGCAGTGAGCTTGGCAGTAATCCAGCTTGCACACAAGCAGGTGCTCAAGTGTGTACGAGGAGGAATCCTGTGAGCATGTGGGGACCCAGTCTTACAAGGCTCTTTTTAGCAGGAAAGCAGTCAGGGGTACTCAGTCTGTGGCACGGTCATGCAATGGCACTGAATTTGTTTTCTGTGATAAGGGAAGACATTTACTGAGCTGTACAAGTGCAGGAAGGGTGAGGGGATGGTTTGACAGACACTGCCTGCAAACACCTGCAATAGCTCAATGATACGTCCAGAGAGTATCTATAGAGGTACTCATCAACTTGCAATCAACAGTGGACATGTCCCAGCATCCAAACAGTGGGCAAGAATTCTTTGATCTTTGCATGAATTTTAAGTTTAGATGTTAATAGAAACAACATAATGCCAGAAATAAGCTTAACTTAGGCAGAGTACAGCTTATTAAGCATTGTTCATTTTTAAAATTTCTGTTATACTGGATTTAAAAAAATGTATTAAGAATATTGCTGTTGCTCTGCAGAGGTATCAGCACTCTCTTTGACACTACAGGAGAATTCTGATAAGTACCTTTATCTCCACAGGATATATTAAAAGAGTAGAAAGGGGAGTGGGATGTCATGACTTTTGTCATGCCTCTGTTGACATGATCAAGTTGTAAAGCTGCTGATTCTGAGATTATTACATAGCCTTACATTATTATCTTCTCCTTAAGGCAGAGAAGGAACTTGGTCACAATTTCATTGTGTTCCTGCTCTGTCAGCTGTGACATATTTAAGGCGTTAATACAAAACATTGAACTGTTTTTCTCAGATATTTTTACTGTTTGTTTGTTGTCTACAGCTAAAGCTATGCCAAGGAATTGCTCCTGACTATAACTAGGGATAGTCTGAACTGGGTCAGTTCAAATGCTGCAGGGCTACACAGGCCATTGAGCAGGGTAAAACACTGCTAAATCTGCTTGGGAAGGACAGAATAAATGGGTATGTGTTTATTCACATATAGGCTGCAAGTGCATACACAAGCCTAAACATAATCAATGAAATCATAATAAAGTCTTTTTACACCAGCTTTCTATGTAGCCTAGTGGTATCTAATTGTGTATCTAAATTACCTTTATGTCACTGCTTTGAAATTTGTTTAAAACAAGAATAGGAAGACAGAAGCAAAACTAGCAGAATATTTGTATTCATAAAATGATCAAATTGCAATGATGCTAGTTCCCATGAAATCTCAAAAATAAAATGCTTTGAGTCTCCTACAGAATGTGTGAATAGAGAAGTAAGATTGGGATGCCTAAGACTGGGATCAAACCAGAGAGTCTTCATAAGGAAAAAGCTGAGTAGGTTGTCTAATTGTGGCCAATAGAAAATACTGAGGTAACAGCGGGGTCTGCCTTCTCCAATGTTCAGGCATTGACTCCATGGTTTTTCCTCACCAAGAAGACAAAATTCCAAAACCCAGTTAGGAAATTACTCTTTTGAGTTTATTGTTAAAACTTGGCTAGCTTTGCAAGAAGCAGGACTGGATTTCTAGCATCTGTGCATTTCAAAACAAGTCCTTTATGGTTTGGTTGGCTTTATCTTCCAAGAAACTGCTCTAGACATTCAGTTATGTTTCTTCTCAATCTCATCTCTGTCAACTAATTCAGAATTATTTTATGTGTGGTAGAAGAGGTTGAAACTATGTTTTCCTTCCTTTCCAGAAGCAGCATATTTCTTTCCTGCTAAGGGATTTGATCTCCCTTGTGAAAGCAGATAAATCTGTGTCTCCCACAACACACACGACTCCACAAAACACAGGACTATGGAAAAGGCCCATTAACC
>JAHXMQ010003319.1:68701324-68711886 GCA_020466415.1 Ammodramus savannarum pratensis | reverse complement strand
CTATTTTTCTGACTATCAGAGAAAAATATTACCCACTCCCTTTTCATTCACAATTTTATTTCTTTCAGGATATCTTCATTTTTGGGAGTTTGTCCTTTTTGACAACCTTAATGTTAGTTCAGGGAAACGCAGCTAAGTAATTTTTAAAAATTATTTTTCTTTTTTTCTTTAATGCTTATCTAATACTGCTGAGACGCTGAATCTAGAGCAGTGTTGGCTTTCATGAATACAAAGGGTCAAGGCTTCCTTGTTGCTGTTGAGCCTGCTGTGAATATTGCCCAAAGGCTGAAGTCAGCCCTCTGAATCTGGTACTTAGAGCTGTGGGCTCCACTTAAAAGATATTGCACAGCATTCAGAAAGTATTTCAGATTATTTTTTTATTGTAGTAAATATCATATTAGTATCAAAATAATTTAGTTTGACTAATTAAAAGTCTTCATAAACTATTGCTAAAGCAAAGGGGGTCTAAATGCCATGCCCACTCCATAATAATAAAAAAGTGATGAAGTGTATTATCACAATCAAGCTGTTTCTTGGACTTACTTGAGGAAATACAAGTTAGGTTATAGTTCCTTTTGGCTGCAGTTTTTTAGCACTGTTTCTCTGACAAAGCAAAGGTTAAGTAAGAGGGAGGGTACCTCATTGTTAGAAATCACCAGGGGCCAGGTCTGTTCTTGGGATCAGGAAGGTATTGGCTTAAAGTGCTAAAAATGTGGCATTATTTTCTGAAGCTAAAGTATCTCCCTTTTCTTTCTGTTTTGAGTCTTGAAGATCCCTCATTAACTTAAACTTTAAAAATCATTTATTCTTCTATGCAGCTACTACCATTTCATTTATTTCTCCTTCTGTAATAGAAACAGTCTGAGAAATGTGCCAAATCCTTTAAAAAAAAAAAAAGGAAGTGGATGGAGGGTTGGGGGTGTGGAGTGGAAATGAACAAACAAACCTACCAGATTTTCCATTTGGAGATATTTTCAGGAAGTTATACATTGCTGCTGTTTCCCATATTAATCCACTTTATATTTTTCTACATGTTGATCTGGATCTCTCATAATAAAAGATTAGAAATCTGTAGAGGAGTATGAGCTCCCTCTTTTATAATT
Organism: Ammodramus savannarum pratensis; assembly: GCA_020466415.1. Taxonomy (NCBI): domain Eukaryota; kingdom Metazoa; phylum Chordata; class Aves; order Passeriformes; family Passerellidae; genus Ammodramus; species Ammodramus savannarum. The sequence goes on along the minus strand of JAHXMQ010003319.1, from coordinate 68,710,783 downwards.
GTATCTCTAGTAAAGTGTGTTTATCTCCAACATAGGCTTCTAATCACTACCATGCCTTAATTAATCTTTGATACTTGAAATATTGGCAGGTCCAAGACTGCAATGGATTTTCTATGTAAATATGCTGTCTTCTCCACAGAAGCCTGTGAATTAAAACTCGATAGATCAGATTCCAAGCAGGAAGCTACCAAGAGTAATCTGCCATCGAGATTGATTAAAATTGTCATTTTATCTGAAATTCTGTATTCCATGTTAATATAGTCTGAAGTCTTAAAAGAATGTGAATTTTAACTGAGTGTAATTGTGTACCTTCAGGTGAATTAAGCTAATCTAGAAAATGGAATACTGGTAATGTTTGTAGTATTTGTATTAGATGGCAGCAGAAAAAATGCTAGAAGATATTTTATAATTTAAAAGAACCCTTTACAGTTTTGTCAGAACATGGGTAAGGTTTTCAACTATTTTGGATCCCATTATTAGGGCTTTCAACACGGAATGCAGTAATTAAAATTCCATATAGCTCTATCCTAAGTATACAACAATTGAACCATAAAACCTTGAGGACCTTCCATGACTTCCTCTCATGGAAGGCATTACACTATTATTGGTAATTATAGGTTGTATCAGAGTAAGTTCAGTGCAGTTAGCAGCTGTGGTACTGAAAAACAATATTTACAATTCCTTGGCAACTTTTCTCTTTTCTGATGCTCACATGCCTGTGTCCACACACACCATCTGTAACTAAGGAGTTAATAACTTTCCTGGTAGCTGGGCTCCTCCACATTTACTCATTCACACAAAAGCACAGGTGGGATACAGCAGGTAGCACCTGTGAATTGCTTGTAGGCATTGTTTCATTGCTTAAGTTTTTCAAACAAAGCCACAGAAAAATCTGAGATTTCTGTTAAATATTTATGCTTCTTCTGCAAGATCATTGCAGGAATTCAAAATCAAAATTGCATGCAATTTATGTTTTTAAATGAAAGGATAAAACCAGAAGTCATGTGTACAATATTTCAGACAAATACTGTGTAAGTTATTCTAGGTTGGTATGTTTCTCTCTGTTTGTTTTGTTTTGTTTTGTTTGTCTCTTTGTTTTACTTTGGAACTTTAATGATAAATTAAGTCTCTAAGAGGTGTATAGGGCAGAGAACTTATTTACTATATAATGAGCTGCATAGCCACTCTGAACTACAATCCACACTAAATCTGACTAATGCTATTCATTATTTGACTCATGTTCTGCTTAAGAGCTTGTTTTATAAAAGTTTAAAATATTTGGTTTAAGGTGAAGTATGTAACTTTCACAGCTGAACTATCTTTGAAACCCTTCAAAGTACATGATTTTTCCATTTAAAAAAATAAGCCAATGTATGATAATGATTTGCAAAAACTCTGCAGAAATATGTAGTCTGCTGGATTTTAGTTGCACAATGAGCAACAAATACTAATGAAGCATGCTGACAATATAGTCTCACAATTACCTTGAATTGATATCAAAATTTATTTCTAAATTGTTTACTTGTACAAGTGACAAAAGGGAGGAATTAGGCTTTATAGCTTCATACTAGGAATCTTTTACTGTCTCTTTCCATTTGTCTTCTACAAAAAAAAAAAATAACTTCCTTGATTCCAACACGCCGCCTTCCTTACTTTGGAAAGTTGTTTCAGATCAACAGCTGCACTCACCAGAGAAGATAAAACATTCTGCACACCAGCAGCTGACTGGACCTGGGAAATGGTAATCTTTTCAGGACAGCATTTAAATTTCCCTAAAGAACAGAGAACCTTCTCATCCACGAGAGGAGGCTCCCTGAGGTTCTGGCTGAGGTGTGAGTTCAAATGCTTTAACAAGGCTTTTATGCCTCTATCTGCTAAAGGAGGTTACCTTTTCCACTGCTTCTTGTTACAAAGGCTGATGGATTTTAGGCTTTATGTAATATTTTTTATGATCCAGAGAAGTATCAGAGCAAAGATCTAATTCACCTATATGCATACAAATTATTTTAATGATCCTTCAAAGCTAAACAACAAACAAAAGACAACAAAAAAAGCCAAATCCACAACCCCAAATCTAACACCTTTTGGAAATGCATTTTCCTTCCTATCTTCACTTGCTTTTTGTCTCAGTCTCTCTCTTTTAACCATCACTGCTTTTTCCATTTGCTCCATCCTTCAACCTCAGGTGGCTGGAAAAGTCCTTTTAATGTTCTCCTTGATGATTTCTTTTCCTACTGATCCCAGGCTGCTTCTTGACTCACTCGAGAACTCTTCTCGCCATACATCTCTGTAACTACAGTTCTCCTTTATTGATTCCAGGATGCTGCTTTCATTACACTCTGTGTAACACAGCTGTTGGTGTCACATCTATCCTGTGATTCCAGCACCAGGCTTTTTGGCACAGCCCTACCAGGTCTTGACACAAACCGGCTCCAGAGTCTCTCCATTCAGAGGAAGTTTCGAAGGATGGCTTGAGGAAGAACAGTTATTAAATGAAAATAAAAAGCTACTTCTCGTTGCCACACAATCCTGAAAAACTGGCTAAGGCATTGATTTACGGGGACAGGGGTAGACTTGAGAAAATCAGAACTATTGGCAACATGAAAGAATGAGTGTCTGGAAGGAATTAGTGGGGACAGAAAGTGAAACAGATGGGAATGTAATACTGCAATAGGAGTTTGTTAAAACAGGTAATGGTCTTTCTGAAAGGATTTCTTGCTTGTGCCCAGAATGACTATGCTTTCACAGAATATAGAATCCAGGTAAAACTACAAATTAATATTACAAGGAAATAGATTAAGGATAAATCTTTCAGTGAAATCCCTCCACATTTTACATAGATTTCTAAGGTTTTATTTTCAGTGTAAGTAGTTTGCATGGTCTTTTACAGAATTTTTACAGAGCTATTTTACAGAACTATTTACATTAACTGTTGCCACATGTGAGAACAAAGTGATCTTCTATAAAAGGCATAATATCTGAAACCCTGAGTCAGTCTTACGTCTCTTCATGGTAAAATCATGGAACAGATCCTCAGAAAGACATGCTGAGACACATGAAAAACAGTGAGGGGATTGTGGACATCAGATCTTACAGCAGTCTTTCTATAAATAAAGGGAACTTAAAGGAAAGAAGAAGACTTTCATGGTCTGTAATGAGAGAACAAGAGGCAATGGTTTTAGACTAAAAGAGGGTAATTTCTCTTTTATATAAGAACACATTAAGTGTTGGGAGATAAAGGAGTAATTTTTGTGCCATGGAAGGGAAGAATGATGAGCAGGACTCCATGATATCAGAAGGCTAATTAATTACTTTTTTATACTATATTATTCTATACTATATTACATTATATTACCCTACATCAAAACTGAACAAGAACTCAACTGAAAAAATCTCTTGACTGTCTCCTGGCCGACTGTCAGGACACAGTTTGCACAGACTGGTCAAGAAAGCAAAACACTCACAGCAGAATCCAATTACCAAATCCCTGCAGCTGAGCAATCTTCCACAATGCATTCCACTCGTGCACAAACACAGGAGCAGCAATGAGGTAAGAATTGTTTTTATCATTCTTTTCTCTGCTTTTCCCTGAAAGAACCTGAGAGAGAGTTGTTTCTCTGTTTGGAGAATGTGAATTCCACAGTGAGACACTGGCACAGGTTGCCCAGATGCTTTGTAGATGCCAGCATTGCTGGGAATGTTTAAGGTCAAGATGGACAGAGCTTTGAGCAGCTTTGTCTTGTGGAAGATGTCTGTGGTCATGGCCCGGGGACTGGACAGTTAAAAATCTCACTATTCCATGATTCTAATCTCCTATCTGGATCTGCAACTTTCCATTGCAAACATTTATATAATTTCAGGTGTTTGTGGTAATACCCACATGCCCTAATCAGTAAAGCAGGGATCTAGATCTCTGTCCATCCTTCTAAAAGGATAGTATTGTTTAATTTGCAGCAAACACATTTGCAGAAGGTGGCAACTCATTTTTTATCTGAGCTCTTTCACAATGTTGTAATCTTAAATATGCATCAGAGTTATGCTTTGCTCCTTTTCAAATCTGCCCTTCTCTTTGATGTTTTTATCCACACACTGGTTGAGGAGATTGGTGTTCTGTCACTGTCTGTGTTGTGTTTAAAACACAACTCTTACAAACTAATGGGCAGGAAATTACATTCTACTGTCAAATGTTATCAAATGGTTATGCCATATCTGGTGAAAATGGATTTGACAGCACAGATTACACACAAATCTTACTATTTTATAGAAAGGCTGGTTTAAGGAAGTGAAAATTCTAGTCCAGGCTTTATCAATTATTTTTTTCCCAGCCAAGAGGAACAATTTTTTTGTCTCTGAGGTCTATTCTCTAAGGTACAATGTTCCCTCTTCCGTGTGTGTTTTTTGTGCTTCATTTGGTCTGCATTTCTGACATGTGGGATAAACTATGTTGCAGATTTCAAAGTGTTACTGTCCACTTTGGGTAAGGATTTAAAATATCTGGGTTGCTCTTTTTTATTTTTTTTCCATAAATTAAATACTACTTTTAAAACATATTTCTGTAAATCTTTATCACCCCCTAATTGATTTAAACAATACTTGGTTCGATGACATTTGTATTAAGTCAGAAATACTGCACTGGAGTAGTTCTACTAATTCACTAACAGCCATAAGTTTATTTAGCTTACACTTTCACTGCAGAAGAGGTTCTTACCATATTGTTAAGAATTACTCCATCACATAGAAAGCATTTTTTGCTTCCTTCCTCAATTATTTTGATTATTTTCTCCTCAAGAGACCACTCAGGAATAGAAGACTGTGCCTAACAAAATGTAGTATAAATTGATTTTTTCCCCCCCCAGTTACATCAGATTTTTTTTAACAAATACAGTCTCTGACTGATTATGGATCTCCTTATTTCAGGCAGACAATCATGATGATGAAATTACGAGCTGTTTTGCCCAAGGCTGTTTCTATTTCCATTGCAAAGAAATGGAACTTTCCTGTCTGAAAGTTAAATCTCAGGAGTTTCTTAGTGCCCCCTAAGGATGTTTACACCTCCCCAGCAGCCACAGAGAATACTTGGACAGCTGTATATCTAACTTAGGTGCCTCAGCAGAGTGTCTGTCACCAGCTCAGTCTTTGAATACAGATTCACTGACTGCAGTCAGATCTGCATTTTAATTGTTTACCTTCCAAACTCTGGCCTAGTATTATTTTTCACTATTCAGTAGAAACATTGCTACAACAGCATTTCTCCAGTGAAAATTAAGCTGTGTGCTATTTGCATTGAGGCTAACAGGAATTTCATCACCTTTTGCAGTATTTTCCCATTAAAAATTCCTCTTTCTATGATGTTACTGCTGCTGACTTTACCCAAGTGCTACATTGCATTTGCAAAATGTGAATTATAGAAAGCCATTCCTTGTTCTCCTCCAAGCCTGAAACACTATTGGCTTCTTTGTGACTTTGGGCTTTGGCTTTCAGAACTCCTTCCTTCTATAAAATTTAAATGATCATGACAGTGGGATCAGAGCAGTGTCCATCTTCAATATTTTTCTGTCTAAACTGTGTTTACAGGATCTGAAAGTGTCTGGAAGGGTGGTGGATGTTGGGCCAGGTGACCTGCACAGGTCCTACCTGAGCAATTCTGTGATTCTGGTGCTCTCTAATTAAACACAACAGAGCACTGAGCTCAGAGAACACTCTCACTTTGGGCTCCCTCTGGAGTATTGGTGCTGACTTTGTTGTACAGAAATAACAGCACGCTCTTTTAGCATGCTAAACCTGCAAAGCTGCACTGATATAAACCAAAAATTGACTCCAAAACAGACCAGTCTGCATACCCAGGACAGTGAGTACATAAAATAAACGCTTATGATTTCTCAAGAAAATGGCTAATGTTTCATCTAAATGCTGGTTTGATGTCTGATCCAAAACACAAAGATCAGAGCCTTGTGAATTTGCAAAATATCATGTTAGGAGCATATTGAGCATTCTTGGCATTTGGGAAACAGAAAAAAATATGTGACTGGAAAAATCGGTCAGAGTGAGTTCCATCCTTTTGTTGTGTGTGGACAGAACTAAGGTTTGATCTTTCCTCTGAAATAATGAACTTGATTAGATCTATGAATTTTTAATTATAATTTCAATCAGACTTACCTGGAAAATTGCAAATGTTTGGACATTTTTTATCCTAATACAACACCTTTTTATTAAATACAAGATATAACAGTCCTGCACATTCATAAGATGTATATAAATGTTCGTCTGAAAAATATATCTGTATGTTTTTGTCATTTCTCTCACTTTTATTTGGTTTGCATAGGTAAGTCTTGTGTAATCTTTTTTCACTAAGGAAGAAAAAAATAGCTCAGCATTATCATCATAATTTATCCCACATGTTGTTGACTTTCTTTCCAGATATATTGTCTGGTGTCAGATGGCTTAATTTGTTTCCTCTGTTCTAGAGGAACCAAAATAGTATCTAAATTGTGGTACATATCACACCAGTAAAATCATTAGAAAGAAAAAAAACAACTAACGACAGGATTGTTAATTAATTGTTAATTAGTTAAACAACTAATCTAGATTCTTGGATTTTGTGTCTGTGTGTTAGTGAAATTCCTTAAGAACTGAATTGCTTTTACTAGTAGATTGTAGTCCTAGATTCACAGAATGGTTGAGCTTGGAGGGGATCTCTGGAGATTGTTTAGTCCAAGCCAGTGCTCAGATCAAGATCTGCTCATGTCTTTGTCTGGGATTTGAATATGTGTGGGGATGGAGATTTTACAACCACTTCAAACAACCTCTTACACAACTTGACCATGTTCACAGTAAAAACAGTGCTTTCCTATGTTCAGAATTTCATTTCAAAATTGGACAATTTCCTCCTGTTCTGTAGTGGAGCCACTGAGAAAATTCTGAGTTCATCTTCTTTGCCTCCTTCCATTAATCAGATCTTGCTGTGTTTTCTCTTCTCTGGGCTCAACATTCCCAGCACTCACAGCCTCTCCTCATATCACAGATTCTGTGGTTCCTTGATCATGGCACTTTGCTGATCTCATTCTAGTAAATCCATGTCTCACTTTCTTGGTCTGGACCTAGAACTCCAAATGTGTCTGACCAGGGCTCAGTAGAGAGGAAGGGTCACCTTCTCTAAACTGCTGTCAATGCTCTGCCTGATGCATCCAGAACGCTTTTTGTCCTCTGCCACCCCACACAGCTGCCTTGTGTTCTCCAGAATGCCCAGGGCCTTTTGTTCTGATTGTGTTGGGAGCACAGCACAAGCTGTACTCAACAGCAGTGCTACTGAATATTTTTGTCACGTCTTCTACAGCTCTGTACTCTGATATTTTTACAAGAATTCTGAACTTTTCCCTAGAAACTGAATGTTACAACTAGGACTTTCCAAAAAGTTACTTCTATGTTGAACTAAAAATTTACCGGTTTGAGGATGCTATTAGAGGTGGGGATTTTTGAGAAATACATTGTTCAAGACTGAAACCATTTCTCAGCAAGACAACTTGGTGTTCTAGTTTTCCTGTAGGTTTAGTAACCTTCAATGAATTTCCCATCCACTAGTCTTGCTTTGAATACATTTGAAGTTTTATCATCCACAGTATGCTGTGGATAGCATAAGCACAGACCTGGAAGCTGTATGAGTCACTTTACTTATTGGTTGTTTTTGTTTTGAATCTGCCATATTTCATTCAAGATATCTTTTTAAAGTGATGAGACAGCAAATGAGTCAGGTTTTAACAGTTTATATTTTAGAGATGTTTCTCACTCTCTCCTAAAGTCCCAGCCATCTCTTTAGACTTAAGAATCCTACATTATTACTCAGCCTTCCCCTGTACAGAATATAAAACATGGTATGCAGTATAAAGACATATAATATATGAGATAGAAAGAACTTTTTAAAGATCACCTATTCCAACACCCTTGTCCTGAAGGGGCATCTTCAACTTGATCAGATTGCTCAGAGCATTATTCAAGTCCAGAATACATAAATAATACATTTAGGAAATCTTCATTCGTGGCTTGTTTCTTCAAGAAACAGTGCTATTTTGAGCTTTAAACCAAGTTCTTGGATATAAAAATGTCTGTTTCTTCTCAGTGAAGAATAACTATGTTCACTAGCCCATCTTTTTGAAACTGATTTGAAGCAGGAATTATACCATATTAGTTTGGTACATGTTAGTTTGTTAGTCTGGAGAAGGATTGGGTTTCCCTACATGGTAATTTCTGTGGCCTTAGTGTATTTGCAGAGAATGTTAATGTACACTGAGAAATGGGGCACTTGATCTTCTGGAAAAAGATTCAGATTCTGAGATAATTTTACTATGTTTCATAAGATGTGAGGATTCGTCTGAATTCTTGAGAACTGGATGGTAATTGAAAATATGTATTGTTTCTTCAAATCCTACCAATAACTTTTTTCCATTTTTTATCCTTAATCCACCTCAGTGAAAATATCCCAAAAGTCCTTCAATGAGAAGGTTATTATCCACCTAGAACTTGACTTCTAAATACCAAATATAGATCTCTATTTTCAACATAAGAGAGAAAAATTACCTGAAACAGCCTTTGGTATACTTCCATATGGCACAGCCCCCTAGTATTTCTTCTGGCTTTATTCAGTATATAGAGCATGTCTGAGCTTCATGCTCCAGGAAAAACAGGCTGTGTAATAGTTTAATTTAGGCTAGCATAATTTAGAGCACTGTCAAGACAAAATGGACACAGATTTTATTGGATTGAAAGGGCTGAAATCTTTGGATTCATTAATGATGTACCTTCCTTGAACAAAGCTTAGATAGGCTTTTATCTTATAACTTCAGTGTTTTCTTCGCTTAAGTATTTAGAAAATTATATATATATATATATATCTCAAATTATTTTTATCAGCTTGCAAAGAGTCACACACAGAATCACTGGGCTGGAAGAGACCTTCAAGATTATTGAGTCCAACCCATGCCCTCCATCATTTGCCAGCAGTCCTGGCTCACTGGTGAGGTTCCAGATGCCTGGAAACAGGCCAATGTGATGGCCATTCACAAACAGGGTGGGAAGGAGGATCCTGGTGATTGTAGGGCTGTCAGCCTGATCTCTGTTGATGGAACAGTTTGTACTGAGTGTCATCACACAGCACTCACAGGACAGCCAGGGTATCAGGCCCAGCCAGCGCGGGTTTGGGAGGGGTCGGTTGTGTTTGACCAGCCTGGTCTCCTTTTATGACCTGGTAGATTCAAAGGCTGTGGGTGTTGTTTATTTGGACTCCAGCAAGGCCTTTGGCACTGCTTCCCACAGCTCACTCCTGGAGAAGCTGCAGCCATGGCTGGGACAGGAGCACTCTGTGCTGGGCTCAGAACTGGCTGCATGGCCGGGCCCAGAGGGTGGCGGTGAATGGTGCTGATCCAGCTGGGGCCAAGCACCAGGGGTGTCCTCAGGGCTCTGTGCTGG
>JAHXMQ010003319.1:68682524-68701224 GCA_020466415.1 Ammodramus savannarum pratensis | reverse complement strand
AGGAGCAGTGTGGCCAGCAGGAGCAGGGAGCTCATTCTTTATAATAAGAACTATGTGTTTCTTAGAAAACTGGTTTTGAATCTGAAAGTAAATTAATATGCCACAATCATAGAATGATTAGAATAGGATATGCTGCTCCTTTTCATTCTTCCTGAGCATTACCTTTCCAGAACAGCTTTCACATATTTTGAAATATCAAGCATGAAGAACAAAAAATTTATCTTTGTTTTTGCCTTCCTGCCTGACCGAAGTACAGGAAACCTGATAAGGCCGTTGAAAATACATCTTACATGGGCTCCCTGATGCATGAATACATCTCTGTGTTCTCACTGTTGTTCAGAATCAGGCATAAAGGTAGGCACAAACCAGGGGCAGGATGTTTAATTTACACACACAAAAATGCATTGCTTACTGTTTCACTATTTTGTGACTCATTTACTCCCCTTCTTTTGGGAGCAGTATTAAAGGAAAGCAGCAGCATCTTTTCACAGTGCAGTTGAGGGCTGACTGAAGATTGAAAGCCTAGAAATGTATCATAAGGTTAATTAACTCTATGCTTGCTCCCAAAGACCTAGGTCTGGATTTTTTTGTCTGTGTTTGGAAAATTACAAATGCAATTTTTTTTTTAAGCATTAGGAGGAAAGGGTCTCTTTTCCCTTTTTCTGTTTCTCAAAAGTTGTTGAAAGAAATGTGGCCAGACAGAAAAAATTATGTCTGGAATGTAAATCAAAAATAAAATATTCCTCTTCTAACCAACAAAATGTTTGATAAAATTATGTAATTGTGATAAAGCAAAGCTAGAAGTGGAAACTACTCTGAAGCATTATATCATTATCCATAATGAAAAAAGATGCATCTTAAACTTTATAAGAGAATATGTTATGTATATAGGGGAAATAAGAGTCTTAGAAAAAAAGAGGGCAAGTATAGTAGGGCCATAAGGCTGTTTTATTTAAATTATTTATCCAATGAGAATAAAAGAGAGACAGTACTTAACAGTAAAAGAAAAAAAGAAAAAAAGCCCAATAACATCACAGTATTTTAAAGGGCAGATAAACTTAAGGTTTAATTTATATGTAATAGTACAAAAATGAATTTTGTTTTCTCTGCAGATATTAGGTCTATAGAGAGCATATTCTTTTGCCCATGCCTGACTATTATTAAATACCTTTCAACTTATATGATTTTAGCTTCTTCACAGGAAAAGACTTTACATTTAGTTTAAGTAAAATTGGTTTAAGAAATGAGCTGCCAGTTCAAAGTTGCTTATTCAAAGCAACTGAGCAAAAATGTCCTTTCCAAGAAAGGCAATGAAAGTGACTTTTTTCCCCCTAATACATATATGAGTCCACTGTTTAACTGTTCCAGCAATACGAAGGGAAAATTGGGCTTAGCTTCTCTCAGAGGAGCAGCAGTCAGCAAAAGCCTCTTAGTCCTCCTAGCCCGAGGAATGTGTGTCTCTAACAGATTGCAGAAAAGATTAACTGCTGCAGGTAGCACAGCTGCTGCTTCAAACAGTTCTGATCTTTTTACATCTTGTGCTCATTCTGTTCCCACATGGAATTGGCTGGCTTGTTACGGAGAGCCGCAGGTAGCACAGCTGCTGGTTCAAAGATTCCAGTCTCCTTCCATCTCTGTGCATTGTTTCTGCATGGAGCTGGCCCCGTTGTTCTGGAGAGCCCCAAGGAAACCACTTTACCAAATAGTTTGCTCACCTTTTCAAGGAGTGAAATATGGTCCTACTTTTTTTGTCTTTGTAGTGGAAAAGCTTGTTCATCAAAACCAGTATTTACAGTAGTTTCTTTGCATAGTTTTTCCTAGGAGAGTAAAAAGGGATACCATTCAAAACGCCTAGTTTAAGAAAAAAAATAAGTGTAGATATCACCATGCCTAGCTATTTCCCAGTATGTACAGTCTGTGTGTTACATTTTAGGTTTTAAACAGGGTTTATGAAATCTTATGATGATGGAATGATGCTTTTAGCCTAACCAGCCATTTAGAAGGTAGATGACTAGAGTAAATTGTCATCTTGTGACAAGTCAAGAGAAACAGGCAACTCTGTAATCACCCATCTTGAAAACGATTGATAAATGGAATTAATTTACACTGTGACATGCCTATCTCCCTGCTGCTGAGTTCTGCATCTCTAAGTGAAAGGTCTGACTCCTCAATAGCTAAAGTTACATGATATAAATCCTCCATTAGTGATTCAGAAATCAAAGGCATGTTCTCATAGCTGAGCCCTGTACTGAAAAGCCTAAATGTTACTGCATGCTCTGTGATTTGTAAAAACATATATAAGCTATGGGTGTGGGAACAACCATAATTTCTGTGTATGAAATACTAATGCTGAATAAACTTGGCTGTATGCTCAAGGTAATAAGGTCAGACACTGCGGGTGACCTTGCCAGTTCAGTTCAATGGTTTTTTGGCCATTTCCGGACCCTCTTCAGTTCTGCTGTGTCAAATTTGCTTTGACCAAAATGCTTGCATCATTCCCCAAGGTGCAGTTTAACTTTCCTCTTAAAAAAAAACAAAATAAGGCAAAATATTGAGGAGAAGCTGGTGGTGTAAATAGCTTTTAGTTTTTTGATAGTTCACCAACATGATGAACTAAGGATTTTTTTTCACTACTTCATCTATGTCCCCTCTAAATATAAGGCAGATTACTAAATTGTTTTATCAGACATGCCTCTCTTCCTTCTTTGAGGAGAACCAGTTTTGAGAGGTTAAGAAAAATTAAAGATAGTAAGATGATGACCACAGGTTTTCTGGCCAGCACAGCTACCTGGATGCACAAAGAATATATTGCACTCCTCTGCACTATTATGAAATGTCTGAGGTATTCTGAAGTCTGATGTATAATTCTGAAATGAGGATTGCACTTTGAATTGGCACCATTTTATCCTGCATATCTTCAGTGACAGACTGAAAGCACATTTTACATTTGTAGTACAAGAAGATCTTTGTGTGATGACTAAGGTTGCTTGATTGAGGAAGAAATTAAAGCATTGACAACCTGTATTCTCACTTAATTGTAAGATTTAGAATATTGTCTTCATCTCTTTGATGAAGGGATGTATGGACTGAGAAATGAACAAAAGTATTTAGTCCAATATATGTGCTCAGCATTATTCCATTCTTTTGCAAATCCCTGCTGAGATTTGGGTTTAAGAGTGCCAGAAGACCTACACAAGAATATTGTATTCATGCTCCCTGTTATTGATGCCAAAAGATCAATCTGTCCTTTCTCAGATAAAACCTAGGAGACTGCAGTAAGTCTGTATTATTTTTGGGTAGTGGATGCCCATAAAAACAGGGAGAAAGAGAAGTGACTGCTGTGCTTGACTCCTTTTCTGTTACAAGATTCATTGTGGAACGAGTTGTCTCCTAGGATATGTGTTACACTAAGCATTAGGAGAATGAAGATCTCATTGCTTGGTTAAGTTGGTCAATAAAATTGTTATAAATACAATTAGATTTTTTTCAGGAACTAGATTAGGGAAAACTCATTTCCAAGGATTGAAAATGACCCAAGAGGGAAAGTCTTGTCCTATCATTATAGTTATTCAAACTGCAGGTGAGTTTTGATATATTCAAGAGTATTATCTGTGAGACCTTTTCATTTACTGAGCAGCAGGTGTGCAGTTTCACAGATACCATCCCCATAGATTAATTGTCACTATGGGCGTGGTGCTATTTTTTAGTAGTTGATAAGTATAAACACAAAAGAATCAGGTATAAAATAAACTCTAAAGCATTGGCTATTATTCCACAATGAAGAGAAAGTGTCTGGTGAGGGAAGTGTGCCAGTGGTGCCTTCTGAGCTGAAGGAAATGGTGCATTCTTGCTCTTCAGGGCAGTTTGTGTGTCTGTTCTAATCTTCACTAGCTGTGCTGATGTTAGTGACCACTTTTCCCCAGATCTCTTTTCCTAATGTTTTTCATCCACGACTCTTCAAAAGTTTCAAAAGTGTGAAATGTCAGCAAAATATTTCAGATACAGACAGAATAATAGTGAAGACAAAAGAGAAACTATAATAAGCATCTGCTGCAGACCCTGAGGACTGAAGAGAGCAACAGGAAAACAAACAAAAACACCACTGGGCAAGTATTAAAACTCAGGACAACAAGATAATTTGCTCAAGGGTGACTACAATGAGCTGGACATCTGTTGGGTAACAAGTACAGGAAACTGCAAAGCATCAAAGATATTCTGCAATTAGCCAAAGGATAACTCATGATCTCTAGAGTAGAGGATGCAGCCGTGAAGGCAGCAAATCTGTAATAACTTCTTCCAAGCTGGTGTGATTGGGAATCACTTACATATCAGATAACTTGCTGATAAAGGGCCACTTTAATTAAAAGAAAATAATAGAATAGAATGATAAATATAAATTTGTGGCTTTAAAAGCAAATGTTCTGATCCCTACATATTATATGAACTAACACAAGATTACTTTCTACATCTCAGTTGAAAATTCAGATGTTACCATAAATGTGTTTTTAGTGTATTCACAGTTCCTCTCCCTTTTCCCAGCCATTCTTAAACAGGCCTTGTGCTGATCTGTGTCTGGACTCAGTGCTCCTCTTAGCTCCTGCTCTTTGTCCCAGCAGATCACAATTCATTTTTCTTGTCCAACATGTCCCCATTGGTTTCCCTAATCCTGTCTCCTTACTTTACACAGATCTTGTTTCTCATTGTCACATTCTTTCTTAGCTGATGCACTCCAGAATTTGTTCCTCGTGTCTGTCTGACTCCTCTGCATCACTATGAAATTCCTTTTGCTTCATTAAGAAGAGAAACTCATTAGGTGTCAGACCTTGTGTCAGACTCAGACCTTGTGCCAAGCCAGAGCATTTAAAGTTCCCTTTAACAAATTCAGATTACTGCTACTGTCAGCCTAGGGCTGGAGCATGTCCAGGCTTTCTGAAGGAAGCAGAGGCACAGTAGAGTAAATGACATTTTAGTCAGTGCTGTGACCTGTGAGAAGCTTGGACATATTAAATGATCATGTATGCACAACAGTGGAAAAATTCAATGGAATAACTCATGACTGTGCAGCCTTTAGTAGTTTGGCTTCTTATCATTTGGCCATCGTGGGGTCAGGTTCATGGAGACAAAAGAAGAAAGATAAATAGTATAGAAACTACCATTCCAAATATCAGCTTCTGCTCCAAAGATTGGAGGCATTGAAGTTTTAAGGGAAAAGATTGCCAACTTTATTACATTGACCAAATTATGCCTTTTTTCTTAACTCACATGTCAAAGACAGTTGAACAATTTCTGCTGAAGTTTTCCCTAAACACACACCCTAAGCCAACACCAATCACGAAAAATTCAGCACAAATGCCAAAAGTTGGCAATGTTTGAAGCAGCTTTAAAAGAATTCTAAATAAATTTGACTACTGGCTTGCTTCCAGATGGTATTGATGGGAATTCTGCTTTTCAGAAACTTTATTGTTTATTTTTATATTATTCAGATTTTTTTAAATTTAAAAATTATATTCACTCTATTATGAAGATATTAAGCAAGGTTTTATAAACCAACAGATTTCATTTGAAAGTATATGTATGTGTGTTTTAAAGGAACTTAAAGATGTTTGATGTACATCTGTGGTGACTGCAGCTACAGCATAGAAAAATCCTTGTTAGGTTTAAAGTCTGTTGGCTGAAGGACTCATCATTAGCTGGAATTGAAGGACCAAGAGCAGTTCCAGCACAGCACCAGACAGACCTTGAGAAGTTCTGACCATTTAGATATGCAGGTGTTCTGAGTTTTGCCAGGCTTATTTACAGCTAAGGAATATCTTGGTTTTTGAGTTGTTTCTAAAAGATAATTGGAACCTGATTATAACTGATCGTTTAGGTATACAAGCAGAAACGTGAGGATGACAGAATCTGACCTTGCCAGTTGATAGCATAAGCCCAAAACCATAATTTAGGGAAAGCTGTTCTTTTAAGCAGTGCTGCTTTAACCAAGACTGTATTGTTGATGTTATTAACCTTTCTTGAGACCTTTGAGAAAAGAAGAAGATCTGAAGATGCACAGATGCACAGTAACTTGAAGAGTATGTTATGAACCTTATAAAAGAGATCAATTTCAACAACAAGCTGTCATCTACTGGCATAAAGTAATGGAATTGGAATAGCCCACTGGAGAGGCTGCTGATGTTCCAGTTAGTCTCCATATAATTGAAAGAACTTGGCCGTGATTGAAGCATCAATTGTATGGATATTTTTGTTAGGAAGCTTGGCAGACTCCTTTAGGGAATTAATTATCTTCTGATGGACACAATGACAAAGTGCTGTGCTAGATTTCAGGAATTTTATTTCTGGGGTTCTTCTGTTTTACTGCAAAGAAGGAGCAATGTACAACATATCTGCTGTCTGGCACTGCAGTTTCTTTCTTAGGTATCTGCTGTAAAAAATGATGACATAGCTCAAATAATCTATTTCTTTCACAAAAATGAATTTGTCTTTTTAATTATCACAGTGTTTTAAAAATATTTTTAATACAAATATTTCAGATTTTAGGATCTGCCAGTCACCCCTGTGCCCTGAGGAGTCATAAAAACATTTAGGGAATTAGTGATGTCTCTGTAGAGTCTTGTGAAAAGGTCATGTATTTTAAACATGAAAAAGAAAGCCTTTGGTCCTCTGAAATCTGTAGTTTTGTCAAATGAAGTGACTTTCCTGTAAGGTCAGAATTGAAAGTTTAAAGTTTGGCTAGATAATTCTGCATGGGTGGGCTTATTGACACTTTCTACTTATTTTTAAGAAAAAAGTGCTTCATCACATGGGAATTTAGTCATTCCCCATTTGAATTCTGATATATTTATTGCATTTCTTTTCAAAACAGGCCTATAGATTGTTACTGAAAAGAAATGTGAACACACTTTGTTTTTTCTTAATTTTTCTTAATTTTCTTGGATCTGTTTACCACTTTCATATCCCAGTCTTATACCAACAATATAAATTATTTATTTAGCATTTTGTTTTCTCAGTATCTCTGTTGAATTAATCAGAAATAAAAGTTTCCTGGTGTGACTAACGTAGTTTCCAGTCTCAAATTTATCAATCTTAAAGAATATGCATGATTTTATCAGAGCATTTCTGAAGACCTCTGAAGGTGTGTTGGCTGACAGTCTTAGCTTAGGTATTTAATTTTGGTTTCAATCTCTCTATAGTCACTTTTCTCTGGAATTACATTAATTAATATTTATTGTCCCTGCTATATTATTTCAAGCATTACTTCTTATCACAATGGCTGATTAATTTTATTTTTTTTTCCTTAGTGAGATAGTGAAAATGTGTATCTTCATTAACTTACATTTATTTTTCAGACTCTGATAAGGTGTACATATTCCTCAGTGGTTTCTTACAGTTTTAAGTCCCTTCTGGTGGAGTGTTTAATTTTTAATACAAATATTATTTGTTTTGCCCAGTTTTATAGTTGTTCCTGATATTTTGCTTGCCTGCAGTTGCACACATTTCTGTGAAGTGCCTTTCCCAAAATGAAGTGCTACCTCACATTTCAGGTCGCTGATAGTGTGTAAATCTGTGCTCCTACTTAATGGAATTAGATCTTCCTGCTTAGGAAGGAATCTGTAATTTATGCTTCACTGAGGCCTCCTTTCTAATTCCCCCACATCGTTCACATTTTTTTACAAAATGATGAAGCAGACAGGACTGGACAGGTTTAGGGGTTCTTTGGTGGAAGTCTCCAAGCATTGTGCTGTTGCAGGGTTTTGGTAAGAACCTCTGTCACTTTGTTCTTCCCCTCAGTAAAACTGCTATGTGACTTAAGTAGCACTTTTCACTGTGCGTTGATTTTCTACAGAAATGGCATAATTGTATTTTTTTATTTATACTTCTTAATTCAATCAGAAAAAGGCATTTATTTTCATAGGAAATGTCAGTTTGCAGTGAAAGCCACATCAAAACCATGTGCAGTGAGATTTCTGGTGGTGAAATTCCTGCTGGGGCTATGTTAACCACGGATGGACTGTACTGTGTTTTACAGTGAATGTTTTTGTCACCCAGCAGGTTTCCTTTCAAGTAAAGAGAAGCAAAGATCAGAGAATCTGTATTTAGACCCTAAAACCTGGGCAAAAGAGAAAATCCACCTAAAAAAAAAAATCACATAGCAATATAACCTGCACAAGGGCAAGGCACATAGGGAAAGGCTCTTGTAGGAAACTTGGGGGTAAGGGGGCTGCCTGCTGCTGCTGCAGATGGGAGGATATCACAGGCTTTTACTTCTCAAAAATTCTAGTTTTGAATGACAACTTTCAGCTACTCCTGAAAAAAGGGTGCTCCAAACTTGTGCTTTGAGCTCACACTTGGCAGTGGCTGGGAGCTGGTGGAAGGGAGCAGGTTAGACAGGCACAGGCCTGGAGAGGGTTGGAAACCCTGAGAAAGGCAGGGTGCTGAACCACGACAGTGATATGGTGGCACAGGGCAGGGCTCCTGG
Organism: Ammodramus savannarum pratensis; assembly: GCA_020466415.1. NCBI lineage: Eukaryota > Metazoa > Chordata > Aves > Passeriformes > Passerellidae > Ammodramus > Ammodramus savannarum. Next base: position 68,692,748 of record JAHXMQ010003319.1, on the reverse strand, counting down.
CACTGCCCACAGCAGATACAGACAAAAACTATTATCTACTGTTTGAAATCCAGCATGTTTTCAGCTCCTATAAAATCCAAAACAATGGGCCATGACCATGCATGTCTCTGTGAAAATGCTTTTATCTGCTCTGGTGTCCCAGGCCCTCCCCTGCAGGCCCTCCAGGCCCTTCCTGCAGGTGTGGCTTCCCTCAGGTGTGCCAGTGGGTTACAGCCACTCTGGGGGCTACAGGGAGTGGGGGTACAGCACATCCCACTCCTCACACACCTGGCACTGCCTGCCCTCACAACCCCTCACCCTCACTTCTGGTGTTTCCAGCCAGGAATGATTTTCTCCAGTCTTTCACACCTAGGAAACAAACAGCAAGAATTAGAGGTCTGCTTGTGGTCACAGCACTGAAACATTTATAAAAATGACACAGACTGATCCCTGACTGGCAGGGGGGCATCTCTGCTGAGAAGAACTCAGGGTTGCTGGTAGATGCCAAGCTGGGCATGAGACAGCAGCTTGTTGTGGCAGCAAAGCAGGCCAACAACCTCCTGATGTGTAAAAACAGGAGCACATGCAGGAGGTCCAAAGAAATGAATGTTCCTTGCCTTCAGTAAAACTTCATCGAGGGACAAGGATCTATTTTAGGTCCTTTGACAGACGGCAAATTCTTATGAACTACATCAAGTTCAGGCCAGACACTTGATAGTGGTGAATGTTGTCAGGGTGAAGCACAACAGGCATAAACTGAAGCAAGAAGTCACCAAGAGGAGCAATACTGATCTAAGGGAACAGTGCTTACCTTGAATGAAGTGATGCTCAGCATGGGATATTTGGGAGATGAGACTCACATGAGATTTGAGCTGCCTTTCTTTCTGTCAGACAAACACAATCGCACTGACACTGAATGTGAGACTACTGAGAAGCGTGGGGTATTTATGATTTTGGCACTTTTATCATATCTGTTGTTATAAAGAGAAATTCAGTACTTCAATTTTGCAGTAGTTTTTGAACCGTGTTTCCAGCTGAGTTGAAAAGGAAAGAAATGTAACAAGGCATTTCAAAATAAAAATACAACCTCAAAGACTAAAACTGGGGCTGCTTAGTGTCAGGAAGGTGTGACAGAGAGGAACCATCATCCATGCCTGTCAGTGTCTGAGGGGAAGGTGTCGGGAGGATGGAGCCAGGGGTACCAAAGCAGTGGGGTCAGAGGCAATGGGCACAAACTGATGCACACAAAGTGCTGCCTAAATGTGCAGGGGACCCAGCACTGGAACAGAGAGGCTGTGGGGTCTCCCTCACTGCAGATATTCCAGAACCATCTGGGCACAATCCTGTGCCATGGGCTCTGGCATGGCACCTGGCTCATTGCCTCATTCTGTGATATTTGTCTGGTCCCTTTGCTACTGTGAGTGTTAATGGGAATATGTAAGATTTGATGAGAGCCTTTAAATTAGGGAGGTTCTGAAGGATCTGATTGATCAACTTGTTTGTTTCAAAGGTAATCGAAAGTTTTAAACATCTGGATGGTGTTGTTAACTTTAGAGTAGTTTATCTTAATTATCTTTCCCTTTGTGTATATTACTTTTATTTAAGTAGGCTGAGGGAAGAAGTTGTCTAAGTTAACAACAAAGGCTGATTTCACTTCATTTCTTTTTGTGAAACAGCTGCAATAATGCAAGAAAACTAGGCTTCTCCTTAGAGACCAGCTGTACCACAATTTGGCTTTTTTCTTAAATAGTAGTTGAATATCAATTAGAAGTATTTTTGTTTCTTTTGAATTTATCACTAACTGAAGAGAGCCTAGCTATTTCTATTAACATTTTTTCTTCATTCTTATGTTTTAACATTACTTCATTAGAAATAATCTTTCAGAATATTTAGACTAATGAGAAATGTTTAACCAGTCATTCAATTTTTATAATGACGCAAAATATTATTTTAATCTTCAAAATTAATTTGAAAGTCTCAAAAGCAATGTAGCAGAGATACTTTTTAAAAGTTATTTAAACTTGTAGTAACAAAGCATGATTTAAATAAATATGGCACAACTAGATGACTTTAGTGAATTATGACTTTTTAGAAGATTTTGTATGCTTTTGATAAAAAAACCTAGAGTAAATTGCAAATGAGAAACAAAGAGTAGTAATAAGTAGGGTGTAATATTCACCATAAAATTTTAATGTCTGTGGAGAATTAATCCTTCTATTGTGACATTTGTATTAAAAGCAGGAATGTGGCAATGAATCTGTTGATGACACAAAAATGTGTGGTGTCCTAAAAATGTGCAAGAATGTTATATAGAAATAAGTGAAATCAAATATTATTAGTATAGAAAATAAAGTATTGCATTATAATAAAAATAATATAAATGTCTGCTCTAAATTAGGTGGTGATTTGGAAAGAACAGAAGAAAATATTTTGATCAGCATGTGGCTGAGACACCATTATAACTCATCACTAATGGCATTCTAATTCATAATTTGTGAAAAACAATTTCAGTTAATATCTTTGCAAAAATTACTGTGAAGGACTACATATTTGAGGACTCAAAAGATAATTCATCTTAGGAGTTTATAATTTTTACAAAACATTTTGGAAGAAGAGTTGAGATTCAACTGCAGTATTGCATTACTGTGGGTTCTGTGAGCCCCCGTGTCAGATATCCAGCTTTAGCAGATATTCCTTGGTTCCCAAATATTTTGTGAATAAAATGTAAGGTCGGTGTGAATTTCTTCCTGAGGCTGCTGGAAATCACCCAGCTTGCTCTGCAAATGTTTCTGTATTTTAGCAGGGCTTTGTAGAGAATAGTGCTGAAACCTTTGAAATGCACTAAATTCTTCTGTGCTGTCCTTTATGTGCAATTTATCAATTTATCACTGCCCTGTGGATCGTGCTGCACAGCACTTTATTTTCTGAGCTGTGCTCTTCCACAGCACCATTGGGTGTCTGAGACACCAATGTGAATTTCCTGTGTGAATTTCCTATCTCATTTCATTCCTCAGTTTGCATTTGCATCCTTTGCTTTTAAGCTGCTTGTTTCTTAAGGAGTGAATTTTTATATGCATCTTAGTCCTCTCAGCTATGACTTTATAGAATTTCTCTTGCCTTTCTTTTCTCTTCAGCTTTTCTCAAGACTTTCTCATTTTTTTTCTCTTTTTCTTTCCTTTAAGATACCAAACTAGGAATTTTCATCTATGACCACAATATTCTTCTGTATTCACATAGGAATATAGGCCTAAATATCAAAATACTTTTCATCTTCAGTATTTCTTGCATTTCATAATTTCCTTTATGTGTTCCATCTACCCCGACTAATACTACATTCAATAACTGTGAAAGATTAAATCGCAAATAAGAATAATAGCAGAATTAATGTTAATATTTCTTTTCTAAATCTGAATATATGTTACAGATATTCTAAATATGAATATACGTTGCTCCCTTATTTTATATTGTATTTTTATAAAGACACAGACTGCTATTCAGAAATTCTATATGTCTCAGAAATAGATATTTGATCTATTAATAGATATTAAATATATATTTGAAGAACTGGAATAATGGAAAAATATCTTTATCCAGATTGATTAAACCGTTAACATGGAATTTAAAAAATGTAGTGATGGGAAGCAGAGGTGGTTTCAGAGAACTCATCTCCCACTAATTTTTTCACTTGTTTTTAAAAAGATTTCAGGAGAAGAATGGTGGGGGCGCGGGGAGGGAAACAAACAAACCAATGAAATAATAAAATAAAAAACCAAACAAAAAAAACAACCCTTTTTCATGTTCCCAGAGAAGGAGCTATAACTATTGAGAATACCCTAAAGTGCTTCTTATGCTAAAAAAATAACAGATGGTATCCTCAGAACCTTCTTCTCCACCTTTCATCCATTTTTCCAGTGCCAACAAGATCCTTTCTCTTTCCCACACTTTGTCACTGTCCTGCCCTTGTTGAATTCCTTGTCACTTTGGTATGAGATGCTTGACTTTATAAAATGTCTGTGAAAAGAAAAAAGAGACAGTTATGTCCCAATGGCTTACTCTTTCCTGCACTATGGGATAGGTGCAGTTCCTTCTGTACTCACTTTAAATATTTATTTTTTTAAACAGAATACTTAAGAAATTCCTTTCTGCATTGGTTTTTATTTACCTGATGGAACATGCTGGGGGAGACAATGGAGTTTTTGTTCCTTGACAGTTCGTGGAACACATCCTTTATACATCACCCTAATGTGATATTGCCAAGTAGACACACAGACATGAACTGCAAAGCTCTCTGGTGTCTCACAGCACCAGCTCAGCCTGAGCACTCTGCAGAACCATGGGCTGTGATCCCACTGAATTTCATAGTGGTGTCTTAATAGATATGATATAAGTATATATAATGTATTAATATGTAATAATATATTGCTCTCTTCAAACAACTGACATGGAAGGACTACAGATTTAGTTTATATATCAGGAATATTTCCTAATAGGATTTCTCCTATATTATTGTTTTCCATTTGACAGCAGTTTTTTCAGCCAATGCTTAGACTCACTACAAACTCTTTTTGTGATTGCTCTTCTTGTTTTGTCCTCCATCCCACTGGGGTTGAGTGAGCAGCACTGTGGGTGCTTGGCTAAGAGTTAACTCATGATGCTTTATCTACATTTTTGTAATATGAAGCTTCAGTTTTATGAAGTGGTAGAACTTGGTTCTCTCTGTGCAAGAATCCAGAAATGCACCTAAATCCAAGTCTGATTTTGAGGATGTTATTCCAGGTGTGTGATGGAAATCAAAGTGATTGTTTAGGTGTTTAAAGCCAGGAATGTAGAGTATTCCTGAATTTTGCCCTTACCAAATGTATTTCCAGGAGAATGCTGAAAGTGGGATGCTTGTTACAGAATCTTTTGTAAACTGCTTTAATGAGTTCCAAAATACACACGCATTCATAAATATGCATGAGGAAAAATAATTTAATTCTTTACAATTGTGCTGCATATTTGCATGGTCATTAACAAATGAGCTCTAGGCCATGCAGTGAAACAGCCACGCAAACAGCAGCAGCAATGTGATCATTCTTTCCCCTCTTAGCTAGTAAAGGGGCACACTCCAAGATCATTCAGCTTCCTCTGTGAATAAGGGACATGGTGATCATACTGATTTCCATTTAGCATTTAGCTATCTTTCTCCCATATATTCATACATAAATATACACATAAACACTTTCTTTTCTATTTATAATGAAAGGCTTTAGCTATATAGATGGTGTTTAAAATGTTATTATTTACAGGAAACAGAAGAAAACCTACATGTCCCTATGAGAAAAATAAATTATCTCATAGCATAAAAATAAATATTAATCTCCTCTGTTGCTCCCCAACACCTCACCAAGCTTACTTCTTGAGCATATTTCTTTCAATGATACATCTATGTATTCTCTGCTGATTTCAGAGCTTGTGCACAAAAGCCTCAGAGAGGTGCATTAGAACACAAGGAGTCAATATGTAAAAAATAAAACTACTTCTTTTTACAGCTTATATTTATATTGGGAAGAAAATAAGATAAAGATGACAATGTTGATATCACAAATAAAATAGACTCATGCATGTTTTAAATTTAAAATTGTTTGCATGAAACATATGAGAAAGTATATATTTTAAATATACTCACAGATTAATAATACAAAGTAAAATAAAAGCAATACTTACATTCTGCAGATCTTGACCTTGCCAACATGACTTGGAAAAGCTGGCACAAAGGTTGTCCTCTTGTTGAATTGTTTGGCTCATGTTTTATGCACAAGCATGCTTTGCCTTCAGATTTGGCATGGATGTCTTCCTGTTTCCCTCAGGGACGAATGCATCCAGGGCAACAATAAAAAGGACAAAGTCCCACTTTCTGTTACAGTTTTAGATAACCTTCATGATACAGCTGCTACCACAGATCAGAATCTTTCTTTCTACCTGTCTGTGTCTTTTTGTTTCAGATCTTCTTTAAAAATCCTTTTGCAATAGTGTGGAACAGTCAGTTGATTCAGGAGTGGTTAACTATGACCTGCATTGTGTTTGGGAACTAATTACAGATTATTTTTCCTGGCCCTTTTTTGCACAGCTGATGTTTGGCTCTGTGTCCTGGCACGTGGCTTTTGGATGCACAGTGACTCGGTGGAATTGGCTTTCTCAATGTGCTTCTTCCTGAGTAAATTAATCTGCTTTTTGCCTTTGTCCATTACCTTCTCTTGGGAAGCACTGATTTCATGTCACAAACCTCAAAATTTTCTGATTTTGATGGAAATTTTGAGCAACTTCACTGCAGACATATTTCAATCCTCTTTTACAACATGCTCTGCTCCAAGCTTGTGCTCGACAGTCAAACTCCCATAGTCCTAAAGTGTTCATTCCATGGTGTAGATATAAAAAAAGTATGCATGCTTTTTTGTAAGTGTTTTATATGTGTTTTCAGCCTGATCCTTGATAAACTGATTAAAACAAAAAGACTATGAATGCTGGGCAGTTCTGTCAGAGGTGAATGCAGAAGAAGCAGTGCTTTGTTTCCAGGCTGATCAACACTTTTTTGTTCATTAAGCAGAATGCAATAATTAATACTGCTGTATACTGCCATTTGTTACAGATAAAATGTTCTCCTTCTTTAATTCAACAAAGCCCATGGACCAAGCTCTAAACTCTTTCTAATCTTCTGCACATGTATTATAAATGTATGAACAGGTTTAAGGGTTTGAGTATGAATCAGTAAAAACCATTTAAAATAAATTATACTTAATCCATAGTTTGAATAATTAAAAAATAACAAAAGATCTATTCTACAACATAAGTTAGACATGCAGCATAGCTCAATGTTTAATTTTTCCAGTGTGAGATAGAATTTTCATCTGACTTAAATACAATACTTCCAAATCTCCTTTCACAGGCAATTTGTAAATCTTCAGTGGAATGCTTTAAGATGTAGATATACCTGAGATGTTGGAACATTTTAATGTTGGAACTTTTTCAACGTTATTCAAATCTCTTTGGGAAATATATATGAACACACTTTGTTAAATGAATATTAAATTACAAATCCCAAAGGCCTGTTGTCATAGACATGAAAAAAAACCCTAAAACCCCCAAAAAACCAAAAACTTATTAAGTTGCAGCTTCACCCTGAAGGGACCAAAACTATTTTTTCAAATTAGCTATAACTAATGTGGAAGCCAGTTTGAAATGCAGCTTTTTGCAGCTAGACACCCATGTAAACACATAAACTGGAGACAACAGGATAAAATTCTAGCAAGTATCAACTGTATTAGAAATTTGACTGATGGGCTTTTACCAAGTAGAAATTGTGTGAATATTGGTTTTGAAATTAATTCAATATTGTTGCTGAGTATTCTTTTTTTTTTTTTTTTGTGAACATAAATCTGAGTTTCATTCATTTATTGGCAAGTTATTAGTGGCTATGATGGTGTATAAAAACAATACACTGATGATAAAGAAATTGTACCATTTTAATACACAAAACGTCTTATGGGATAAGCTGCTTGGTTTGCAGAGCAGGTATCCAAGCCTTAGGGAGAATCTATTTCATGCCCCCACCCTGGTCCAGTCCCAGCCTGCAGGCCAGGTGGGGCAAAATGATAAAAGATGATAAAATAAAAGAAAGCATGCACATGCACAAGACAGGATTAATCTGATACTGGCTTATAAATGGAGAGAAAGAGAAAGCCTAAATAAAGAAGCTTAGTCCAATTTTAACAAGAGTTCCCATGTTTGGGAAGTCTGAACTTCTGCATTTGGGGTTGATGATATTCTTCTGCAATCAGATAAGCTAAGTGTTTCATTAAAGACATTTCCCCTACATCTTTCTGTTTTAGAGCAAGATTTAGATATTTTTTCCTCCAAAAATCCCTAAAGTTGTTTTTATTTTCCAGAAGAGTGGATTAAATTGGCCACATTTAAAACACACAGGGTCTTTAAAAATTGTAAAATGAGGAATCTCATAGCACTAGTGCAGTGTTTCATTCTTCAGTGCAGGACTCTGCATGGATGCAGCACACCCCTGATGTTAATGGATCACTATTGCTTTGAAGATTACAAAGGTCTGTCTCAGAAAACTGTACTGCAGACATTGCTTCAGAGTGCACATAATGCATTGTCTTGAATAATTCCTCCCACAAAAACTCTATTGGGATGTCAGACAAATAAATTATGATGTTGATCTTGAACTTTGCAAGCAAAAAATAAAATTCATCTGTGGTGTCTTAGTGACCTGCTCTGCCTTAAAAATATGTTATTTAATTTGCTTTTCTTTTGAATGTGAAGCTCAATGGTAATAACATTGTCTGACTGCCCATTTGTTTTGTACACAGGAGGTCTGGTGACAAATAACATTGCTGATATTTTGTTTTCTACTCATCCAGTTGCATATCTATAATCACATACACACATGTGCCCACACACACACACACACATATATATACACATAAATACAATTAATATGTTCTGTGTCTCTTGGGAAATACATTCAAAGATTTCTGTGATGTCCACTATTATCTCACTGTATATAGAAAACTCTGAATGATGTGTCCCTTGCCTTTTGCTCTTTCTCTTGGGTTCAGTTTTTAATACAAATATTTATAGTTTGTTGTGTTTATCCTGGTAGACTCATGGACTTTTGTCCAGCTCAACTCTTCCTATCAAATAGACATTGAGAACAGCTATTAAAAGATTAAACTGTCAAACATCCTTCAGCATCTCTTCTTTCCTTGAAACATTCACATGGAAATATTCTGCCCCTTCAAATCCTGTCTAGTGTTAGTTCAGTGCAAGAACAGAACAGAAGTGACTTGGCTGCACTTAGTTCAGTGTCAATATAATATTAAAACAGAAGAAAAAACCCCAAGCAATAATAAATGGCTAAATGTGCAGTGTAATTGCTTGCACTGAAATCATTCTGCTCATGACCTTCTCTAAAGCTGGGGCTGTTGTATCTGTCATGTTTGATGCAACTGCACTGTAAGAGAAATGCTGACCCCGCTGAGCTGTGAAATCCACCAGAAAAGGTGCATGAGGACATTCAGGACAGAATTGCCATGCTGGCTGTTCCAATATTTGCTTAAGACACAGGTCTAATGGTAGGTCATTTTACAAGAGAATTTTCATTTCATAGTTTTCACAAGTAATAATAATATTAGCATACAGATTTTCTGGTGAAAGACTGACCAATTAAAAGAAAAAAAAAGTACTTTATTGGCCAGCATATTGAAAAGGTAGGATAGAAACTGAAGATAACGTTGCTCCTCTTGCCCCATGCACCCTGCTCTCCATCTTTTCCCATCTGATGGTTGTAGCAGTGACACGTATTTTATGCTTGATGGATGAAAAGAGACAGTAAAAGGCAAGATGAGCTAATAACAGTAGAGTCTGTATTGAATCAGAAATGTGCTGAGGTACTGAGAGGAATCAAGATCTGGGCTTCAATCATTAGAGTTTGTCACAAGTGAGATTTGTTGGTTGATGTGCTGTCAAAGTACTGAAAGAGAAAGGTTTTATAACAAGCAGCTAGACATGCACAAAAAGAACTTTAGGACCCAAAGGACTCAGTATAAATAGAAGTTATAAAGTGAAAAAGAGTAATAAAGTTGGCAACAAGAGTAGGGCAATATTGATCCAGACTTTAAAAAAGACAAAACTTTTCCAGACACCTTGAAAAATTATCTTTCTAGTTTTTATTTTCTCAAAAATCATTACTTTTATTAATTAAGCATGTCTTCACCTATTAGAAGAGAAAAACTCAGCAACGGTCAAGTTGCATCTGACTGTGAACACCATTCTTACCCCATCTATCTGCCTTTAATGTATTATATTTTATCTGAAAAATATGGATGTAATCCACTTCTGGATTGGTCTGAGTGTACATTTTCTTAAAAATACATCTCATTGCATTGAAAAACTTACCTAATTTATAGCTACTGATAAGTCTTTTAGCACTTTTGAAGGTATTTCACTTTATTGTAATATCAGGTTAGTGTTAACGATAGCACATTAAAGAAATTATTGATGCTTCCTGAGAAAATTTACAAACTGACTTTCTGATTTGAGAGTTTATTCTTCCAGCAGAATTTTGGAGTGTGCAGTGTTCCTGCACAAATTCCTGCATGTTCCTTTCATCCACATAATGTATACTGTTGGCTTTTACTTTACAGTGTTTACAAAATTCTTTATACTTACATTTGATTTGTTTGTTTTTTC
>JAHXMQ010003319.1:68667540-68677650 GCA_020466415.1 Ammodramus savannarum pratensis | reverse complement strand
CTTTGAAAATCTCAAAGTGGATACTTATGCAAATTCTGGAAAGAACTCAAAACCCTTCAGAATCACCACACTTAATCGTAAATTGGAATGAACACGTACTGCCAACTTTTTTATTACATTTAAATGAAAACATTTTAAAACATTAAAAAGTATATTGCATATCAGTTTGGAATATATTCAGTCACTACATTAATCTAAATATAAATCTTACAAATCACCTTAACTGAAAAAAAATGTAGGTTGCTTTAGTAAATGCAGCTCCATAGAGCCATGTTTAAATTCAATCATTCCATACTTCATATCACTCCCAACTACCACATCCTACTGCTCAAACTGCTGTGTGAAGCACAGATCACCTAGCAGAAACTGATTGACCCAAGAGAAGGTGAAATACATAACTACATGCACCTCTTCTGACTTGCCAACAACAGAAAAATGTCTGAAATAGTTTTTTGCTAATTCAAATTAATTTCTACCCCAGGACAGGTACATACAGAGATATTTTCCACTTTAGTGCAGTGCATCTTTCCAATCACATAATTCCAGGCTCTTGGGAATGGAGATGTATAAGTTGTTTGGTTTCGGTCTTCGAATTATGTTTCTAGGTAGGAATCACTTGACTGAAACCCTTTCCTGTGAGTCCCCTCCTGCTTCACAGTTTCACAGTGATGCTTATGTGAAAAGCAAAAAGGAAAACGTGCAGTTATGCACATGCTAAACTGGAGCAGGTTGTGGCATTTGGTGCCATATGGAATGCACAGTGAAGTGCAGGGCATGCCTTGTCACATCGCATCCCACAATGGCTTTTGGGGAGTGAAATGTCATTTCCAGCTGAGGTGAGCCTTTCACTTCACTGATCTGCAAGTTACACGTCTCAGGTAACACAGCTGTTTTTGGAAAGTCACCTCCTGTTCAGGGAAAGTGTGACTTGACAGAAAATCTAGCCTGTGATTTATGAGACCCAAGAACTTAACAAGATATAGAACTTCCTAATAGAAATTGTTCAAGATGAAAGTAGTTTTATAATGGTCCAGTTGTTCTGATATCATGTAAGCTACAATAGCTTCCCTTCAGAAGGGTGATTTCATATGGCTAAGATAGATGAGTTTGTTATTACAGGAAAATAAATAAACTAGCTCAACTCCTATAGAAAGCTGATACATATGAAGGTAGCAGTAGATTTTAAACAAGTTTTCATTGTCTGTTTTGTTGTACACTAAATAAAAGCCCTACTGTCGTGTAGGTTATTCCTCTTTGCAAAGGATTTCTTGCATTTCAATGTAGTTCTATGCAAATTTTTGGTAGAATTGTTACCAGATAGTGAAAAAAAGATTTTGTTTCCCTTGATAGGGGAACAACTTCTCCCCTTCTAAGAGAAGCTGGAAGATACATTTCTTCTTCATTAACTCCATGGTTTTCAGAATTTCCTCATAAGTTCATTAAATTGAAGAGCTTTACTTGAATTATTATAGAATAATATCTTTTTGAGGAAAGTAGTAGGAGGAAAATCTTTTTGAGGAAGTAGTAGCAGTACCACTACACCAAACTGATATTCAGAAGAAAATCCAATTGTCTGTCTGAGAGCAAATGAAGGCACCTGATAGTTTTTCACCATGCAAACAGTCAGCCAAGGGTACTGCTAGCAGAACTGAGCAGTCTGCACTGCTGCTCTCACTTTTACCACAGAAGCTGTAGATTTGGTGCACAACCAAAGGGAAATCCAAATTTTTACCTTCTAAATAGAGACAAATAATACAAGCTGTGATTGAAGGCAATGGAATGGAGGGTTTTACAAAAAAAAAAAAAAAAGGTGTGTACAAGACCAGGTAAATACTATGCCAAATTTGATTAGTTGCCCTGTTTATATCCCGGGCAGAAAGTGAAAAGTATTGTTGTACAGGAACCATGCAAGGAACAAAACTGTCATGGGTGTTTAACTGCATACAGATAATGTATGTTATCATTTTTGCAAACCTGGGAATGAAGTATAGCCAGTTTTCAAGATCTAATAAGATCTGACATGTTAATTACAGGGTTGTTTTTGTTTTCCAGTTTTAATTTCAGGGCAACTGTAGTTCAAGCATAGATTTAACTATCAGCACTATTTTGGCAGATACTATTGCTCCTGGCACATCAATATAATAAAACCAGATCTTAATGAAACAGGAGACAACTTGAGCAGCAGCTCTGCACTTGATTTAGAGATTATTTGAAAGTGAATGTAACAAAAACTGCTTTACTAGAGAAATGGGGATTTGCTCATTTCAATTATCTAATGTTTTTAACTCTCTGTGACACTACCACGTCCCTTGATGTGGTGCTATGATGAAGATTATGCCTAATTCCCCCATGCCAGGAAAAACTTCTCACTGCTGCTCCAAGGTGTGTGGCATTGGCTCACAGTGACAATCCATGGTTTAAAGCAGAGCAAAATGCAATCAGCAGCACCATAAGTGGCCCAAAGGGGCAGCCTGCTGCAGCACAATTCAAGGGGCATCTTTGGCTCTTCCATTGGTGTCTACTCTTGTCTAAGGTTCATTCTTTAACAAAATAAAATAAAGCTCCTGAACACAGTGGAACCCACATAGCAGCGATATCTCCCTACAACTAGATTTACATCTATCACAATTAATATTTTTTCAAGGTTACTGAAAAAATTATTTTTACTAGAAATAAACAAAGAAAAATGAAGATTTTGATAAACTACATCTTCAGTGTAGAGCGTGGTTTCAGCATAAAATTGTTTCAGTTCCACAATCACTCAATTTAAAGTAAAACATCTGCTGCTAAGTTTTGAAATCTTACTAGGTTGCAGTGACTATTCCTCAAGAAATGAAGATAAATATCAAATTTGTTGCTCAAAACTCTGGGAATGAAACACTCATTTCTGCTATGATTAAAAACCCTGGGACTAAGACCTCCCCATGGCCTGAATATTTCCTGCAGCTCTGTGGGTTTTCTCCAGTGCTTTATTCAAATTCAGTGGAATGTTTAGGGTTGTATTGAATACTAGAACTTGTGTGAAATTTATGTGCCAGTTGTGCACTTCTGCATTGGAACTCACCTGCAAGTGCATGTTGTGTGCAGCCTGTAATTCTGGTTATCAGTTAAAGGATGGAGGGCACACTGCCACCCTTCTGCTCTTATCTGCTTCACATTTTTTGGTTTTCTTTCTAGTCAAAAACCTGTTGTCAGATCAGGGCTTCACAGAGAGACTGAAGCTTATCAAAACCATCAAGTAAACATGGAAACGAGGATTTAAAGCTAATTTAGATTTTCTTCCTTTCATTTGCATGATAAATCTCATGATATGCTCATGCAGTCCTGACATGACAGGAATAAAAATGACATTCAGAGCTAGCAAAGGAAGATGATATTTCTCCTGTGTGGAGCAGAGAGAAGCCATGACATAAGGGAATAATTTTGGGAGGTCTCCTGGGCTTTGTGTTCAGAGTCTTTGGAATTAGGACGGTTTTAACAAATAATTGTAAGAAAATGCCAGTAACAATACACATGAAATAGTAACAAATTCTAGAGGAACCTTTATTTTCTGAAAGGTTTGAGTCTCATAACCATGAATTTTTTCTCATGCTGATCATTTGTTATTGAATATGTGTGAAAGAGACCTTAAAAATACAACATGCAACTTAATTCTGCACAGAGCATAGAAAGATGGAGCAATTAAAAAACATGTTCCATCACTGAAAATTCATGGTTGGAATTTAAATTGGATTTCAAGTTCAGGGGAAATTATTTCATAATGAGTGCTAGTATGCAAAAAGTCATAGAAAGTTAATGGACTTTAAAAAGTGACACATTGCTCTGGAAGACTCATTAACACGTTCCTTGGCTTCGTAAGAGAAATAACTGATGAGAGATGCATTGAATTAATTAGAAGCAGCTCCCAGCACAGAGATATACATGTAGGGAATGACAGTGATAAACTGTAAATTAAAGGAAGAAAATAGAGTTAGTGTAAAAAAAAATAAATTCTTGAATTAAAAGTACCTTGATAAACCTCTTCTGTTTAGGTTTAGAAGATTTTGATAGTAATTTTTAAACTCCTGTGCAATTTTCACTTCTGAAATTGAATGAGACAGTATTGAAGCTTTAAAAGTTTTTCAGTTATCCCTGAAACTCAATTTGAAGGAAAAGGTGGCACCATAGTTACATATCTGCAGATTTAATGGCAGTGCTGCCCAAACTCAAGAGATTGCAATGTTATATCTGAAAGAGAAAATTACTTTGCTGTAATTTTGCTCTTTAAAGGACGTCATTATGCAGGTTCTCATTAACCAAGCTCAAACTCTACCATGGGAGCTGGAAGGATTATACCTGTTCTATTAATTTAACAGGAATAAATGAGCACTGGAAATCAAAGGTGGCAGTACCACCCTGATAATCTTCTTGATTCAGGAGAATTAATTTAAAAAATTAGGATTCACAAGGCAACAATTGACAGAATATACAACATTTGGGAATGCTGTATCCATAAACTGTCAATATATAACAAACACACTTTAGATATCCTTTCCAAAGATGATGTTATTCTCCTAATTGTAGTAGGCCAGGAGAGAGGGAAATATAAACACATTTTTATCAGTAATTATTTATCGCAGTTAACTTAGTGATCTCACAGTCTATTAACAATCAAATTATGTTATACATATAGAATTCTCTTCAAATAACAATCAAATTATGTTACAGAATTCTACAGAACTCTGTATAGAATTCTCTATCATCAAGAGGTGTCTTCATAATGGATCCTGAAATTTGGTAAGAGCATGAAATGCAACTCTGAATTTATGGAACTCAAGGTATAACTTCTAGTAATGCTCAATTATAATAGCATGAATTGATCATACTTTAGAGTGCTGCAAGATGCTTCCACGTTAACATCACAAAGTCATAGATAAATTCTTTTTTTATGGTAATGTTTGTTTTGTATAGTTGCTTATCTTACACTTGTGTAAATCAAGAGTTATTCTGTTGAAAAAAATGTTCTAACACTGTAAACACATCCAAATTGAAGAAAACAGAAATAGTATCTCTCAAGTGGACTACTGAAAAGGTTTAAAATAAAGAAAAAATATAACATGAAGATCTGTAGATAGGAATAAATACAAAATAATCTATTATCTGCTCTGAAATATGACTGGCTCCTGTCTTGCCATCCCTTATTTTTGCTGGATTGAATAGAAAATTATGGCAGTTGCTGCATTTTATAGAGAACATCTATTGTCCATCAAACTCTGAAAAAATCTACCTGTGACATGGGTTAAACTGGTGGAGGAGTGTCACTATTTAATACAAAATTTGTCTGGAAAAAGGGACAGAGTCCTCCCCTTCTCATCTCTGAGGATATTCAGAACCAGCTGTCAGTGTGGAGTTCAGTCCTCAGCATTAGTGGAAATCAATCAGTGACCCTTCAGTTTATCTACTGAAGTTGTCCAAATTGAGTTATGCAGCTCCAGGAATGTTGGACAGTGGAATTGTTTGGACAGGGCCCTTGGTGAGCCTGAAATCCTGACTGGGAGAGTGAAATCACCAATGTGGATTCAGGGGTGCCTTCTGCCTCTCGGCATCTCTGCTCTTCCTGATGCTGTGCCTATTGTTATCCTCCGCCAATGTTGAGAAAAAGCAATCACAGGGTTGTTTAAATGCAGCAGAGAGATTTCACAAAAATTTCTCATCTGAGAAAATGTGAGAAGCAAACACTGTGTATGTAATGGCAGAATAAAACTCTCAGCAATGCTGCAAAAGTGCAGAATGTAACTGCATAAACTCTGGAACAAATTGTGCAAAGGAAAGGTCCAAATGTTTTCCCAACACAACAGTGAAGATGAAACGTGGATGAAGCATTTGAGGAATCTGTGTTTATCACTTGTGTCGTTGTGAGGCAATGGAGACTGAGAGATTCTCTCTGAGATCAGTCTCAGGCACTAATGGTGTTACTGCTGCATACTGCTCTTGGCAAATTATCTGAAAATGAAACAGGCCTGAAGTGTTTTCTTTTAATGGAAAAATATTGCTGTACTCTCACTCTCAAGTTTCATTTTATTCTTTTTGTAACAAACTGTCACTTCACTCTCTTCCACTTCTGCTTTCAAAGGGTTTTAAGGTCATGCTGTTTCAGCTGCCCATAATGAACCTGACCAGGGATGCCTGGTGTTTGTCACTGTTCTTAAACATCAGCTGGCTTTTAAATCTTCCCTTTTTGTGTTGGAAATTGTAATAATAATATCTTCCAGTGAAAGTAAACTTTCTTTCTCTAAAGAAGATGGGGCTTTCTTAAATTCTCAAATAGTTGATATTGTCTCTCTTGAACATTTTTCATTATGTTCTCTACCAATAAATTGAGGTTTTCTGCCTTTCTTCTTACTATGACCTCTAACCTTGGAAGGTTATGCTCAGATGTGAACTTTGATATTGGCTGTAGGATCATGAGTTTGTATCATACTATAAGCATCATGGAACTTGGCTGTTCATTATATTCAAAATAATAATAAGTTCAAACTAACAGCTCTGCAGTTATATCAGAAGAAACTTGTTTCACATGTTATAGCCTTGTGCAACTCAGAATATTTCCTTTTTTCCCTCAGGTTTTTGTGGAGGTAGTTGACACATGAAAACAGGGATTTAAGAACTGCAGATCTTGATTAGGATGAGTGTTGGGATGGGTGCTGAAGGAGAAACTCATGGAAATTCTACTATGCAAGATATTTTCCAAAAATGGTATTAATAAATGAAGACCGCTGGTTTCTTGCTTTAGGACATTAAAATTTCTTGCATATATATATGACTTCGAGAACATACCTCTTGTATTTCTAGAAATATTCTACAAACTGTGTTCTAGGGATTATTACCTGAATCAGTGTCACTGTACCAAGTTGCTTTAGTTTTTAGTAATTATGGGGAAAATGTTTTGTGTGAGTGGAAAAAGAACATTCTTGTCTTCATATATCCTTTGTTCACATAGTAATTAAAGTGGACTGTGTGGAATTGTGCCATGAAAGGAATCTAGAAGCTGTCTGGTAAATAATAGTGCTAACAGCATGCATTACATATTTTTGGGTTTAGTGTCTTCTGTGTTAATTCTTTTCATGTTATGGTTCTAATGCTAACAAAATATTTGAAGGTAGGTTAGAAAGGTTATTAATTATCTCTCATCATAAAGACCAGGACTCACAGCAAATTTTTAAGAAAGATGAATTTTCCTCTTTTATTTTTGATGGAAAATTTGTATATAGTTTATTTTCATACATGTATATATGTACATATATCTGTAAGCATTATTATTACCACACTGATCAGTTTATAATCAGGTAATATTCCACCTGGTCCAAAACTCAAAGAGACATCCATCAGATTCTGAAACACAGACAGGAAGAGAGAATACACTGTGAAAGCAAAATTGCTTTTTTGAGAACTCATGGCTGGCTGGAATTTCTGATCCTTTGCTGGAAGCATGCTATATTTACAGTTAAAGTCTTTTCAGTTTAGGATGATGAATTTCTGAAAAATCTGACAAAAGTTAATGCAACTTTTCCAGCTTACATTGTAGGACTGCTGATTTAAGTCGCGGATATACCACCTGGAACATTTATTTCCTATACAAAAGGAATTATTCGCAGGCAAACCCCGTGCACAGGTGGGCATTCAAGGAGATATATGAAAGTTCAAACGTTCTGTTTACAACTTAGCATGGCATAAATCCGACCTGCTGCAGTTTGGCTGCAGCCCTGGCAGCTCTGTGATCTGGGCAGGGTAAAGGATGTGTGGGTTAATGCTGCAGAATTAGAGGCTGTCCCTACCTCAGAGCAGCTGTAACTCCACTGCTGCTGGAAGATAATGGCTTTTAGATCAATTGCTAGACCCTGGGCTACAGGTATGGTGATTTTAAGCTCATATTTCATGGTGGCTAGGAGACTTGTCTTTAGTTTTAAAATGTCACATAATGTGTCAGTGTTTTCTGTTATTGGATGGTTAGATGGGTAAAAGACAAAACTATAAGGATCTAAAATAGCACAAAAGAGTGTTTGATGTTATTTTTAATGTATGTTTGAGGAAGTCATACAGTGCTTGCACTCAAGTCACTTTTTGGTCATTTTTCAGTCTTTCTTAAATGATTCAGTATTTCTCAGTGTATCCTGTATTTTTGACTAATGTTTGACATAATTTTAACATGTGTATCTAGCAGTATACATGTTAAATATATGTGTCTATATTTGCACTGATGTCAGTCAAATCTGAATTAAGTAGAAAAATGCAGAGGGAAAAAATCATAAGAACAACTGATCTTGATCATGCTACAATTTGTACTAGCATATAGTGATATTTCCCATAGAATTGTTACAACCAACTGATAGAAGCAGTGATAAATTTCCTCAAAACTGAGAAGCCTGAGACACACTCATGCTGAACTGGCTCACTGGGACCTTTCGTGGAAGAAGAAAATTTGAAGAGCTGTTCTTTCCTGGTGCTGCTATTTGAAATCATGGCCAGCCCTAGATCTCCTATGGAAGGTTGCACTGGAGCTACTATGAACAGAAATAACAGAAATATGCTCTCTGGATGGATTTTCAGTGAGCAGGGGAAATATCTGCACACTGACAACCACTCTTTGGTGCTTGCCTACCTCAATAGGCATCTTCTGTTCTACAGAGGGGTTATGAATTCTTTGAGTCCAACATTGCATTTATCTGCCTCCTTTGTAGTTTACTGGAAGTTTATTTTAATGTACTGTTTTACATGTGCTAAATTAATTGTTTATCCACTTGTGTAAGTAGTGTTCACATTGAACCTCTGGGAGAACTGCAAAACATTGCCTGGCTTGGGGTGACTGGTGACTTTTGTGTCCTGGCAGATCTCTGACATTCTGATTTTCATTAATCAAGCTGTTAATGTAGAGAATTCTTTCAATTTTATATTTGCATTCTATTTACATGATTTTATGCTCACCTGCACATCCAGGTGGTAATTACAGCTAACAGTGTTCAAGTTTACACAGAGATTTGCTACCTAGAATATATACTGTCACCAAACATTGTGACTGATATTGAAATTACCCACGGCACAACTAAAGGCCTCCTAATATCTTCTAAAAAGAAAATTAGATTTTTTTGGCAGAGACTTATTTTCTTTGTAGCAGTTGATTGTCAGCTGACAGAGAAGCAGTACTTTGAATTGGTAGCAATATGCTCCTTAGAACTAATGTCAGGATAATATAGTCCTCCCTTTATTTGCATTTCTTCTGAACACTGGTACAATATTGAAGAAAAGCAGCTCAACCCTCAATATTGCTATGATGTGGCTGGGTTGGCTTGTTTGACACAAACCATCATCCTTTGCAGGTGTTGCTGTGGTCAGGAACAGAAATGAAAATATATTCTTGTCTACACCCTTATCTCCTAATCCTTTGCCCTCTCCATTTTCTTTGCATATATTGCCTGCAATTTCTGTATCCTTCAATTATTCCATAGTTTCATTGCCATCTTTATTGTACTGAAAATTTACCCCAGTGAGCTTAGCATTCAAATAAATTAGCACACTCTAACAGAGATTTAAGACCAGCAGTAGCCATGGAGGATTACCTACCAGTTTGTGTTTATCCCTGCAATTCCTTCAGTACTGTAGAAACTTTATGGGATATTTTTTAACATTTGGGAGCAGATATGAACACTGAAGATAATGTGTGGAGAAGAAAAATTGTCAGTCAGGAAAGAATGATGTTTCTTTATTGCATGACTGTTATAATGAATTTTCATACTAGTGGAAATGCTTGCCCTCTTAGAACACCCTAGTGAATGTCCCTGCCAGAAGAAAGGTCAGGTTATAAGATGTGACTAATATTATTGTCAAAGAGCTCATATATTTCAATGCCATTTTTATTGTGCCTTTGTTTGGCACATATTGGGTGAGAGGAACACGATTTTTCATCCTTTTTAAAGAGTAGGTAATGGATAGCACCTATTTAGAGGCA
The DNA here is from genome assembly GCA_020466415.1 of Ammodramus savannarum pratensis. Classification (NCBI taxonomy): domain Eukaryota; kingdom Metazoa; phylum Chordata; class Aves; order Passeriformes; family Passerellidae; genus Ammodramus; species Ammodramus savannarum. Next base: position 68,667,668 of record JAHXMQ010003319.1, on the reverse strand, counting down.
CAGTACTTTCATTAAAAGCATTCTGTGCCAGATGGATCATACCTATCTGTTTCCTAGGGTTTTTTTCTCCTTGTGACAAGTTGCTTAGGGACAGTGAACAGCTGACAAAGAAAGATTTCCCAAACAAG
>JAHXMQ010003319.1:68652992-68667440 GCA_020466415.1 Ammodramus savannarum pratensis | reverse complement strand
TCCTGGGCAGTGCAGGTACAGGTAAACTGAGGCACGAGCAGAGGAGCTCAGCTGTTAGTGTGAGGGCAGGCTGGAGAAAGAGCAGCCTGGGGATGGTGGTGCTGACAGGGATCCAGGCATGTTGTGTGATTATTTAAACCCCATTTATTCCCTCTCTAGAGGGCATCAGGTTCAGAAAGCAATCAGGAGTACGTGACCCACCATGGTTATGGGCTGTACAGATACAGTGGGCATTTACCTGGGTGAGCCACTGAGCTGTCACTGTTTTCTTGTCATATTTCCCAAAGCCATTTCCCCCTTGTGATCAGATTTCTGTTTTGTGAAGAAGAAGGGTAACAGCTGCACACAGACAGTACTTCAATTAAAATCCTTGTTTAATACTGTATTTTAACCTATCTTTTTGATTTCAGAAGGCCCAGACCTATCAACAAAACCTTGGCACAGAGCAGGTTATCCTGGTTAACATGCTTTGGGTTACCTGGCTCTTTTAGAAACTGCACTGAAAATTGTTTTAGTTTGAACACCAAACCCAGAAGTTTCTATATGCCATTTTAAACATTTATAGCTTTTCAATCATTTCTAACATTATTATTAAACTAATAAATGTTTTAGCAGCTTGAAATATCTCCAGACATAAACCACAGTGTTAGGTACATATATTACATAAAACAACAACAACAAAGGAGTTGACAAGTAGTGAGTTAAACAGAATTAATTTCCTTTCAGTTTCCCAGTGAAATCATAAACCAATCAGACTTTTGTTCTTGTGTTATATGATACTACCAACCCAAAGTCCCTCAGTGAAATTATTTCCTTGTAAATCATTGCAGTCTATCCATTATGCTCAAGAAATATGATTTTTTTTAAAGTGGGTAATATAAAGTAGAAAAAATATGTGCTGCTTCCAATCTCCTGATATCTGCAGGAACCCCAAGGCTGATCTGAGCATCACAGCTTCTAAATACTCGATTACTTTTAAAAGCTAATGCATATTTAGTGTAACAGAATATGAAAACTAATCAGAAAAAAAAGGAGAGAGAACAAAGCAAAGAGATATAATAGAGATTCTCTTTCTCTAGATATACACTTACATATTTTACCATTAATTAAAGCCTACTTATATTTATAAGTAATCGCTAAATAAAAATATATTCATTTGCCTCATTGAATATTAGAGTCTAGGTGTTCCTGTTCCTAATCACAAACATTCAGATTAATTATGGTAAGAAGCATAAGGTAACAGTCCTCTTATCTTCTTTAGATGCTTTATTAAGTTCATGACAAATAATATTGTTTTCATGATAACCTATGTTTATGTTTGCTCCAAAGTTTAATTTCCTAATAATTTGTGAGAGCATGAAGAAAAGTCTGAACAACAAAAATAATTTCCCTTTCTTCCATTGTCACCTCAATGTCATTTTTTTCACTTTGACAATTTTGTTGTTGCCCTCTGGGAAGGGTGTAGGTGATTTCCCCACAGGGGATACCATTATAATTGTGCCTAGAAAGAGATGGTTTTTCTGGAGATGTTACGAGGAGAAAGATCCACAAGGAAAAATAAAACCAACTTCAGCTATTGTGCTGGAATTGAGCATTTTCTGCAGAACTGTCCCTTCTGTCTGAATGGATGGAAAGGTATTTTCTGAACAACTGACTCATACATGTATGTGAAATCCTTTTTCCCAGGCACTACAGAAAGTGATTTTCTAAACAGTTGGAGCACAAAGAGAAAGACTCCTGGTTTGCATGCTGGACAGCTTATTTTTAATTTTTGAGGAGATTTGCGTATTCCACTCAGACTTTTTGGCATTTCAGAATTTTGGAAATGAAGTATTGTGGTTCTCTCATGTAAGGATTTAAAGTCTCTGCTCACCAAAGTCTAAAGAAATGCTTCTGGATTTCTAATCCAGAACACAAAAGAGAAAAATTAATATTTCCAAGTTATCCGTGGATCATCATGCTTGTCTAGCTGTGATGTCAAATGGTAAGACAAAGATGAAGTTGGCTTAGTAAAGCCAAAAATTTTCATATTACAAAAAACTATCAAACATCACTGGAAACATGCTTCTTCATGGCTGAGTGGAGAAATTGGACATTACTTTTAAACCCTAATAGAATGGAAATACATTTACTAAGATTTCCTAGGAGTCTGCCTTGTGAATTTCCATCCTTTTTGGATTGTCAAACTTCTCCCTACTCCATAAATTATTTGCAAGGTGCCTGGAGGTGCAGTTAAAGAGGGCAAACTTGTGTTTCTACTAATGAATTGGTTTCCCTGTAGGGTACACAGGACTTCAGTCTAATAAAGTGAAAGAATTAAACTGCAAGAATCTTTTTACTAAAAATGACACCACTTTTTACTAAAAATGACACCACTTTTTACACAAGAAGAATAAGAAAGAAGAGAAAGTTCCTGTCCCTGTATTGCTCTACTTGCTTGAGTAACCCCCTCCTTGGAAATGAAGGAAAATGTGAACACTTTTAGCCTGCAAATGTAAATGGGAGTGGGCACTGTTTGTTTTCTAAAGGGAAACACTGACAAGTGTGATATCTATTGTTGTGGTTCTGAGCTCCTCAGTGATATCTCTTGTTGTGGTTCTGAGCTCCTCAGTGATATCTATTGTTCTGGTTCTGAGCTCCTCTGGTGTGGATTTCATTTCCAGCTGTGCTGCTGCTGTGGCTGCTGGGGGAAAAAAGAGAAAATAAAAAATCCACAATAAAGTCATAGGGGAGGGTGTGAACAGCATTCTCAGAATTTTATGGAGGATTTATTTCAGTGTGTGGCTTGTGCTAATTAAGGATAAATTTTCCATGTCTGGATTTAGAGGTAAGAGTAGCATCTATTTCCATAGTCCCAAATGAAAAGCAGTGTGGTTGATAAATGCATGCTGCCATGATATAGCACTCATAACAATTTCACACACACATTTTCCACTGAGGATTCAGTAGCTGCGATATTTATGTCCCAGCTGGCTCCAATTCAAGCTTTTTTTCCTCAATGAGTGACTAACTACGCCTGCTTTGGCAATTCTGCTTTAGAATACTTGGAAGAAGTCAGTCCCTTAGAATTCACATTTATCATTTAGTTGAGGTATTTTGTTTGAACAACATTCTTGGTGTGACACATGTTAAATAACTGATTTCATACAGATACATATCACATTAAAATAGACCAAAAACCAACAAACAAAAAAACCCCAATATCAGATTTCTGACTCATTTTTCCCCATCTCCTTCCCAGACATAAACATGTCAAATAAACTTGGCCATGCCCAAATGACTACTTTTTTTTTCTTCTTTTTTTTTTTTTTCCTCCTTGGATTCATCAGCTGATAAATCTTAGTTTCTTCTTCTAGTTTAACACATTTTCCTATACAACTTAGTTTTCTGTACTTCCATGTGCTTGAATATTTTCTGAGAAACAGCTTGGTGCAGAACAGTGTTGCTGCCAGGCCAAACTTTGATAGTGGTGCAAAGCAAAATGAGTTTACATTTATTAGAGAAAGAATAGGCAGAGGATGCAGTTAAAGAAGGTGCTAAGCAAAGTGTGTGCACAAACACAGAAAATACTTTGTTTTAGAGGCAGAAATCTTGGGCTTGCTCATTGGAAAGGAGACTCAAAGTCAGAAAGGTCTTTGTGAAAATGGCTGGTGAAGAGTGCAGGAAAAGGAGAGCACAACACAACAGTTGTCATGGGGTATGCAGAATTCATTCCTCATTAGTTAGTTAATGAGACAGCTCATTCTGCATATGTAATGCTGTTTCTTTTTTTTTTTTTTTTTTGCTTACGTGTAAGAAAATTTGTGATTTGTCCTAATAACTCCATGAACCTAATATAAGAGTATGTGATAATCACTGTGGTGTGTGATATCATCATCATTCAGCAGGGAGGGATGGAAACCTGCTGAATAAGAACACCATGATTCTGAGTCAGTCCCAGATTATCTCTTTATTTCAAACTTGCAGATTACTCAAATTTCCATTCCTCCTTTGTGAACTGGGTGGGCTAGATATAAGCTAAAAGGCTTCATGAATATCTCTAATCTTCACAAAGAGAAAGGATGCAAACTGAGGGAAGAAGGACATGGTGTAAATTCATAATATTGCTTCAGAAAATCTTTGAAGTGTAATATTTAATTACAGGATATTACTGTCAGATAGAATACAGGTAATAGCTCTAATAAATGCATTTATTTTAAAATAGATATTAAAATGTGAAAAATTCTAGCTCAAATTTTCAAGGCCAGCATGGCAAACACATCAGACATCACTTCAGGATGGCCATGTGCTATTTCTTTGTCTTTTAGGTCACCTTCTCTTAGAGGAGGTGGAACAACAGAATGCAGGCAGAGATCCTAAAGCAGCTGAAAGGCACCATTGTACACCAATGTCTGTAGAAACAAGCTTCCAAAAGATAACAAACACCAGGAACACAGACGAGTAGTTTAACAGGAAATATTAACAGAATGTTTTTGACTGACTAAAAATAATGAAAGATCCACAGCTGTTTTATGAGCTCAATAGCATCCTGGATTATCAGATATTCCAAAAGTATTTACAGCATTTACCACCCCAGACTCTGCTCCTTCCCTCCTTACACTGCAGATACCCTGGGAATTTGGTGCCTAAAAGCAAGAGCTGATTTCTCCCACAGCTGCTGCCCACACTGGATGTGCATCTGTCTGTGATAGTGTGTGGTGCAGAGATAACTGAGAGAGCCAAGATGTGAGTAAAGGGTGTACAGCAATATTTCAGCTCACCATAAGACATAATTTGCCTTAGAAAGTTGATTTTAGAAAGACTTAAATACCCTTCTTTTCACTTACAGGATTAGACTGAATTTAAACTGTGATGGCACCCTCTGCATGCATCTGAGTGGATTAACCATTTCAGATTTTGACTAGTTTGAGAATTTATGTAATGCTCTGCTTCAGTGTGTGATACTCTCAGTGTGTGATCTATGGCCACAAGAAACAGCAAATCAATTTTGGGGATAACTTGTTTTCAGGCATCTGAGGAGGAGAAGTGAGATTCCATTAACTCCATCAATCACCTCCTGAATCATTTTTCCCTGAGGAATGGTGAAATAACTTGGTGTCCTGATAGATGCTTAGGGCCAACACAGACATAAACAGAAGGGAAAGCCCAGAACAAAACATTTCTGTGTTCATTATTATTAGAGGAAAAAGGACTCATTGGATTTCTGCTCCACACTTTTTTCCCCACATTTCTGTTGAGATCTGAGGTAATTTTTGCAGATACCTCATGTCAGTTAGAATTGATAATCCAGGATTTTTTCAGCCTATTTTCCTTCTCCATCATTGTTCTCTGTTAGGGAAAGGCTATTCATAAACTCTTTACCATCTACCTGATTACAGACAGCTGTCCTTGAATGGAGAGGGGAGGAATGAAGAAAAAAGAATAGTTAGGATGTCTGGAAAACACAGTCCACTCTTAATGAAAAGCTTCTTCTGTTTCTGCATTTCAATTATTATTTTTTAATTACTGCATGGGATTGGAAAAAGTGATCCATAGACATGCTCTCAAATTCAGATGAAGACAAGAAGTAAAAAAAGTGAGTGAAAGAAAAATAAGAGAAGCATTTCTTTATTATTTGTTCAGATAGTATCTTACATTGAAAGAGATTACTCAAGGAAGAAATAGTATCAATAGAAAGAAATATTTCTAATAAGGACAATTTATAGTAATTATCTCAAAGGACTGCAGAGACCATGCTAACAAGTTTTCTTCTACTGAATTTCATATTTTTCACTTCTGAATTAAATTTTCTCCTGCATGTCTTTCTTGCATTTTAATGATCAACCATAATTAAATTTTTCAAAGGCAAATTTACAGTAATTTCAAACAATTGCTCACCCAGTAAGATAGGTAAGATGATACTGTCCTGCTGTGCTGCTAAAACACTCACAAAAGCTTATTCCTTAAAATATAGTGCAAATTGTCATGTTATCACTTGATAAACAGGTAAACACCAGATTTGTTACTAAGACAACTTTGACACTTTTGTTTAAATCAGAGAATTGGAGAGGAATGGAAAGTTAAAATATTGCTTGTCCCCCCAAATGACATATTTCTGTGGTTTATTATTTTGGTTTTTTTCATTAGGTGGCTATCAGCACACAGATGCATGTAAATTTAACAAAGATAAACAAAAAACTTGAGAACATAATATTTTTCATGTTCAGCTTAATATTTTCAGTATTTAATTTTCAATTATTTGTCTTTATTTAGACAGCTAATGTATTATCAGTATATTTTTTAAGCTTTTGTCAACAGTCTCTGTAGGGATTTTTTGTCCTCAATGGCATAACTTCAGACAGACATGTTCTGAAGGGCAAAACCCTCCAAGTGTGTTTTGTAGTGCTGTTGTCTACACAAAATTAAATGTCACCACATTCTTCAGTTACCTTTTCTTATAATCACTGGTTGGAACTTATCATTGTGAAGACTGAAAATTATTATGTATTTCTCTACAATTTTGCCATGTCACCTTTCCCTATCTTTAGTGATTCCCTACCATTAGATCTATTTTAATGGTTGAAAACTATTTTTTCCCTTCCTCTTCCCTCTGCATAAAGTGCCCTGTTAACCCAGTTGTAAACAAGAGTAAGTGGCTCCATTTTGAATTTAAGGGAATTTTAAGGAATCCAATCCTTCTTGTTTAATTGACAAAAATGATGGAAGTTCTTTTTTCAGCACAAATCCTTAGAAATGTTTTGAGGGTGTGTATTTTAGCATTAGCATTCAAGATGCTAATACACAGTTAAAAGTATAGAATATGGTATGCTGCATTTGAGAACGAGTCCAAGGAACGCCAAAGGGAAGGTTAAATTCTGTTTTACATTGAACTGTTTCTACTGTGAGTTTTGACAACTCTTACAAAACTAGTTTTCCATAGATATTAGCACATTAGTGTGAAATTGGAAACTAGAAAGACAATTTTTAGCATGATTCACACAGCAGAAGGAGTACAGACACAGATTAACTTTAATGATGCTTTTAAAAATAATTCAAAGCACTTACATAGTTTTTTACATGTGTGTAGGGAATTAGATTTATTTGGTCTGACAAGTAGATAGGTGCCAAATATAGAGAATAGTAGGTGTATAATATGTACAAAAATGAGTATATTTCCCTTTGGAATCCATTTTCCAAACATCTTGGACACCAGTAAACAATAAAGTCCCCTTAGATCATAATTTAAGTACTAACATGTGCACTATTGGAAGGCAGCTTGAAAGTGTTAAATTTGTATGGAAGCTGAGATCAAAGCAGTTACAGAATAATCATGCAGTTCTCATTTTATTTGCTCCTAAGACCATTAAACCATCCTAGGCCAGCAGTGATAACTGATCCAATGCACTGCAACAAGAAACTATGGTTAAACCAGCTGATAATTATCTTTATAAGTGCATGAAGGATCTCAGCAGCTCCCAAAAAGCACAGCTAATTTCATAATTTCTACCTGCACCAGAAGATCCTTTTCTAAATCCTGAAATCTCCAGAAGTTTATGGGTCTGGCAGTGATGATGCAATGGAGGGGAAAGGTACATACAATTTCCCTTTTTCTTTATCTTCTTTGTAAGCAATGTGAAGACGAATCTGAAACAGAAACACTTAGGTAAATGCATCAGCTCAACTGCAAATATTTGTCAGTTTTACTTCACTGTGGCTCCAAGTGACACCAAGACCTTGCTGCTCTCAGTGTAAATACACAGGAGGTGATGTAGGAAATGGCCCTGTCCCCAGATAATTGACATTTCACAGACAGGTTTGCAAGCAAACCCCAGTTTCAGTGTTGTTCTAACTGTGCTGAACCAAGGCTCCATTGGCTGCATGTGCACCTGGAATAACCTCACCCAGATCCCATCTATTATTTTGCAATACCACCTGCTAAAAATCCTTGAACATTTTATTTGTGTAATACACATAGAGGTAAAAACAGGGAATGGTTCATCAATAAGATTATACTAATCATCCTACAATCAGGACCATGGCTCATTAGGTGTATAAAGATTAAGCACTTAGTAAAAGGTACATTCCTTAATTTTTTCCAATGATAGTCCATATTAAAAAAAAGTAATTCTATATAAACAAGACAAAACCACATGTCATATAACTAATTTTGTTTCTACATCTATAGTCTGAAGAATAATTTTAAGGGAATTGGAGCTATACATAGTCTGTAGATAAGATTTAATTTTCAATTGCTTTTAGCCTATTTATCTTCACAAGCACTAAAACAATTCTTATAATTATTATGAATTAAAATATACATCAAATTATATTTATGTACTTAATTTAAAAGATTTCTCAAAGCCAACACAATTTAAAACTTTCTTTCTAGTAAATCATGTTATCATGTGTTCTTACTAGTAATTTTTATGAGGCAGATCGTTTGTGAACTTGAGCACCAGTGCTCATGCTAGAATTGTAACAGACAAGATGAGACACGATTTGAGCCCCACTGACCAGAAAAAAATACGTCCTGGGAATGGATTATTTCCAAGGTGCACAACACAGTTTGAAATCTATGGGACAAGAGTAAGGTTCACTTATTTCTTTTACAGTGGCAGCACTTACTTCAGAAAAGTGAACATAAATGTGATTTGTTAAATCTGCACTGTTAGGATAGCATACCTGCTGTCACCAATTTGGAACCTGCTGTCACCAATTTGTTATCTATTTCTCCTGTATTTAGGATCCTCTGGCAGCACATGAAATATTTCCTTTTTTTCCAAAGCAAGTATATTCAATTCAATAGAATTTTTTATCCTCATCAAGCCTTGGATAAATTGAAAGTAAAAATCCTCAAAAGTCAAATTACCAAAATAGCATTTGTTTCCATTTTCAGCTTCATCTCATTCCATCATTTTTGTTTTGGGCTTTGCCATTATCTTGTGCCTTGCAGGTTTTTTAAAAGCAATATCTCCTCTGAGAACCATGCCAGGGAGTCCTTTATAGTATATGAAAAAAATCCTAACCAGCAGCTGAAAATGCCTTTACTTCATGCTGTTATTTTGCCTCATGATGCGCTACTTAAACATTACAAAAAAAAAAAAATAAAATTAGTTACTCAGTCTGATGGATCAGAATGGGGTTACAGTCAAGATTAATTCCTTATATTTATCTTGGAATAAATTTCTTTAATTACTTTAGCACTTGAAAGGCAGATCTTTAAATGGGCAATGGTTACAGCAGCAAGCACAATCCTCATGTTGTACACTGTGAGAAAAATTAAAAGGTTTTGTGCAGAGAGGAGCTCAAGCAGCACTGAGAGAAGTTAAATGTGCTCAACCCTGTCCTTATGGCTCATGGCACCCACCTGTCACAGGAGTGCAATTAAAATGCTTTCCCATCACAAAGTTTCCCCATTTATGCCTTTGTGGCTCACATTTTTCTGAACTATGCATTTTTCACACTTTTAATGGTCTTTTGATTTAAAATATTGACAGGTTTTTTTTTAATTTGCTGCTTTTGTTTGGGTTTAGGGGGTTTTGTGTGTTTGTATGTTTGTTTGGATTTTCTTGTTTGTTTTGTTTTAGTTAGTTTTCTTGTTTTATTTTGGTTGTTTCCCCAAAATATGGTACAAATTGCAAAAGGAAAAGCTGGGTAATAGTAAAAAGGAGATGCAATGACATTTTGGTTAAAAACTGTAGCTTTGAGAAAAGGCCACTAATTAACTTATTAATAATAATTAAAGCAAAGATAAATTTATCTGCTTTATTATTTTGAGGCTTTATTGATTTTGATTGGAATGTACTTTTTCTAGCTTATATTCACAATTCAGATCTCAGGGGATTAAATGGGCAATGGGACATGTCTCTCCCTCACACACAGTCAGTTATACCAGCACAATGCTACAAAATATACATGCTGATTTTTAGTAAAAATGGCTGTAATTTTGACAGAACAGCTATTTTTCTGTATTTTTATTACCTGCACTGCATATAGTCATACAATCTTTCCATAATGCACAATGATATGTTGCTGAAAATCTTTAAATTCTTTTGGCATAAAACTAGCTGGCCATGGTCTTGGCACATATATTCACCATGTGTTTTATAGTAGTTTATTAGTTAGCAAGAACTTAGGATGATCTGAAATGCTGTGTTCTATCTTCAGGTTATAGGAAAAAAAAATCCCTAAAGTTGTTATTAGGAACATTAGCATCTAGATCAATAGTCCTAAAAAACTATTTGGTGCAATGAGTGAGATGTAGTTTTTCAGTAAAGGAGGGTAAGGGATGTCATGGTCACCTCACAAGCTCAGTGGCCCTGAGATGGCCATTTACTGCATTTACTGCAGCTCCCCCAGCATTCACTGGCACTGAGGGGAGCTGGACTGGCTCTCAAAGCAAATATTTCATCCAAATTCCGGGTCCTGAAGGTCCTGTAGGTCCTGAAGGTCCTGTAGGCCCTGCTACTACTAAACCTCCTGTTTTGCAAATCTCCATGGGTTATGGGGCCATGACATGCTCTCACAGACGGGAGTCAGAACTGGGTCTGGTTTTTTGTAGGGGTCACTGATTTGTAGGCCCTGAAACTGGCCTAGAAAATGAATGAACTGGTGTGGGGAGGTCAGTGGGCCCTGAAAGCTGAAAACTGCACACCTCACAAAACCTGGTTCATGGACAATTGCGAGGGGGACGCATTGTGAGGGGAACCCTCCTGTGTTTGTCATTCAGAACAGAGGTGGCAAGTGGCATTTGCTGCATGACTCAGAGAAACAAATGCACCATGGAAGACGTGGGGGCCCTGCAGCCAGGCCTCCATCACCTACCACGGTTCCCTGAAAGTGGCACTTGGCAATCACTGATTTGAAAGATTGTGTTCCCACAACTTCTCTGAGCCCCGAGGGGGCACCACAATTTGCCTTCTCAGCGCCCAGCTTAAATATGCAGGAGCCTTTGCAAAGATTCCATGGGGCAGCTTTACCCCTCAAACCTGCATGTGTGAATTTCTGAAGGAAAATATATCACATTGGTAATATGGACATGTACTTAATTCACATGAAAATTGTACAACTCAACTTTATTTTTTAGTATGTGTATATGTACATAATAAAAGCACCTTTTGCTTCAGTTGGGGGTTTTTGTTTGTTTGTTTTTTAGAAAACAGAATCTCCAACACAATACCTTTTTATTTTTAAATATAATTTTCCGCTGGAGTGGACAGAAGTATTTGCATACTCATTCAATATAGTTTACCCAGAAAATTCATAACTGTGACGCTGCATCTCATTGCAAGTCTATTTCTACAAGCAGACGAGGTCATTATGTAGAGAATTCTGTGCAAAATTACAATATGTATTGGCTACATTTAGTATAAACGATAATAGTAGTTGGTAGAGATTTTGAGCCTTAGGCCATAAAATTCAACAAATGCAATCATTCTTCTGGTAACACTAACATTAACTCAGTTTTGGAAAGCTGAGTAACTGGGCACGCTGGTCAACTCTTAAAATTCAGTATATTTTGACAGTCACCACATAATTGAATCTGAAATGTTTCATTTATTCTTCATTCTGCGTGGAGGAAATGTCAAATCAGAATGACTTAAGTGTGCATAAATTCTGACACTTTAGAGAGAATGACTATGGAAAAGTCTCATTAAACTATATGGTTATTTCAAGTTTGGTAGTAGCCAGGTTTGACCACAGGCCTTCTGTATGGATGGAGTGATGCCACAGCAGCAGATCAGTTATGGAAAAGGTGAGGAGACAGGGCACCACAATAAATTCACTGGAAATGTTCTCCAGGAGGCACAGCTGAATTGCCAGGTTGTTCTCTCAGAACTTACCTCCTTCTCATCCAGTCAGCCACAGATGCAGGAGGTCACAAACTCACAGAGAAGTGTGACCAGATTGCCTTTAGTGCCACCACGGCATTCAGAGTCAGCTGTCCAAAATGTGAATGTCTGAACATGACACACACCTGCTGGGATGTGTACAGGAGTTCATGGGAAAACTGCTCACCTCCCACTTCTTCACTGCTGGCCTCAATCCCCACACCTGGACCATGCATGGCTGTCAAAGGAGGGAATTGCCAGGACAAAAGAGTAGCAAAGAGAGACAAAGAGCAGAAATACATATTTTCCTGGGAAAAATACATATTCCTTCCTCCTCCTTCTGACTTGACAGAAAACCTGTGCTAAACAGAATTGCGTGAGATGAAAAGAGAGCAGACAGAAGAAATACACCTCTGGAGACAGCAGAGAGATTATTGTCAGGAATGTGTCTGTTCCTGAATGAGAACTGAAATGTGACCATGAGGAGGGCATATGTCACTGCAATAAGGCAAACAGATTTGAACATTTCCAAACACATGACCAGAAAACTGGTAAACAGCTAAGTCTTTAAAAATAACCAAATGTCTAACTAAGGAATAAAAGGCGGAGAGTAAAAAACAAACATGTCCTTTTTACAAAGGGGCTTCAATTGTAACACCATTCCCAAGGCTGTGAGGTCTCTGAGATGCAGCAATGGTATGTGGTCTTTGATACCTCCCCACACACCACTCTGGAGGTACTTGAACAACTTATTTGGAATATCAGTCTTTGGTGAATAGTGGGAATTATTCCAGCAGTGGAATATAAACTGGCAAAAGCAGCTGAAGTTATGGAGCACCCAAAACCTATAGAACATGAAAAAATGGACAAGATTTATATATTTCTTTCAGTCAGCATATGGCCTATTTTTGGTATTGTCATATACCATAGGCTTTAAACTCAAACTACAAGAAAATACCAGAAAGAGTTTTTATTTAAGTTTATTTATTTTAGAGAAAGAGTTTTTATTTAAGCTTTCTGGATTCCTGACATAGCACATCAAAGTCACCCTAATTAAAATATTTTTTACTTTCAATATATTTTAAATGCGTTATTTCACTCATATTCCCATACACAAATGAAAAACTAGAAATATTTTAATTACTCTACTTGAGAAAAATATGCAAGCCAGCATATATTATACCTTTCTTCCTCCAACAGTACCATATTGCAAAGGATCACTTTCCTATCTAATTTTTCTCAGCTTACTAATAAAACAACAATTAACTTGCACAGCTATGAAAAATGCTGTTGGGGCCACAGTTCCACTGAGGGGTTTTTAGCTGACCAGCCCTGGACACCCAGTGTCTTCCTGAGCTCTGCCACGGGAATTCCTTGGATTTTGTAAGAGCATCTTTTTTAAAGATGGAGTTAGTTTTGAATGAAGAGTACCAAATACAAATTTATACAAAATGCAGAAGTCCATTAAAGTTTCTGAATAATGAAGGTTAAAGAAAATATGCTGATTTGGCCTCAGAGCTGGACATGCTGTGAGCAGGAGATTGGCCTGAGACTTCCCGGGGTCCCATCCAGCCTGGACACTGCTTTGGTCACTTCTCATTTAATGCAGTAATAATGGTAGAGCTGGAAACAATGTGGTTCATAATATCTTGAACAAATTCACAATTATATGGGTCATGAAGATCAATAGAGGGGATGTAAGCATCAGAGAGATGTTTCATTTCCAATAGAGCTCACCGATGTTGCTTTGAGCGTATTAGTCTCAAACAGGGACAGAGAACAGGCAGGAAGGAGATTGAATGACAAACCAAGGAAGTGCACACTCAAAATCATAGGTGCATGAAAAAAAAAATCTTCGTTTGTCTGCTGAAGAAAAAAAACCAAAACAATTAAAGATAGAAAATTTGAAGTGTAAGGAGAGTACTATTCAGGACAGATAAAATACACCTTTGATTTTTCAAAAGTTGTATCTCAAAGTGTCTGCAGTGTCATGTTACATTTCAAGAACTAGAGAATCTTTTTTTTTTTTTTGCAGAAAAAGGATGGTTTACATGTAATAAACAGAGTGTGACAGTCTAACACAAAATTTCTAAGAAAATGTTTCCTAAGAGTTATGCCAGGGATAGCAATCAAACAATATTACTCCCCCTATAAATATCAGATATATATTTAATATTTTTACAGATGTGGTGGTCTCTAAAACAGGGTTTGATTATTAAAAAAATTGGCAGCAGTTTGTCCATTCACAGCCTCTAAAAGATGGAAAGTTTTTCCTTTCCTCAGTGCCCCCAAAAGCATTCACGCGCTGCCCTGGGTGACTTTCTGAAGCTGATAATGGGCCCACTCCCAGGAGCCGGTCAGCAGTCACAGAACCCACGCGGAGGGAGGTCAGGGAGCCACGTCCATGTCTCACAAGCACACGTTGAAGGATTCCCGTTCCCTTGTTTAAAATAACAAACCGGCAATTGCAGCCGGGCGAGCAGCTAGGCCGGCCAGGCCTCGGGCCCCGCTCGGCCCCGCTCGGCCCCGCTCGGCCCCGGCCGCTCGGCCGCCAGGGGGCGCTGCAGCCACGGGCGTGAGGCGGGACCGGCCCAGCCCCGCCCGCGGCCCGCGACCGCCCCCTCACGGACACACGGAC
>JAHXMQ010003319.1:68599845-68641191 GCA_020466415.1 Ammodramus savannarum pratensis | reverse complement strand
GAGTGAAGCTGTTGAGGTGTCAGTGCCCCCAGAGGGGTCTGTGCTGATAAATGCATGTACAGGAGTTTGCCTCGCCCCTCAGTAAGTGACTTCTTTTGACTGTGCTGCTGTAGAACACAAAATACATTTTTAAAAACATAGACTTCCAGCTGGGCCCACCCATTTGAACAACAGATGTTTTTATGACTCGTGTAGCCAGTTGGGGTTTACCAATATTTTACAGGGTTATGGGTAACTAAAGATCACTGAGCCATCTGTGCTCAGCACATTTTAATGGTATCTGCTGGTTCAAAGAACCTGTGTACTCTATTTAAAAAGCCTCTAGCTAGCTACCTAACTAAAGGCATGACTAAAGAAATACAGAAAGGTGTATATATGGAATTTCTACCCTGTGATTTGGTTCAATACCTAAAACTGCCGCTGTTTCCTGGTTAGCTTGAATGTCAGACTAAATTTCTGAGCCATGAACTAGGTAGAGAACAAAAACAAAAAAAAAAAAAAGAGAGAAACCCATTAAACCTTTCTCAGAACAACAAGTCAGAATAATAGGTGGGAAAAAATCATCATAAAATGATGCATCATTAAATTTCAATATTCAGCAATTTAGTAAATGTACATATAACACCTAGCTTACCGTATTTTAAGACCTTTTATACAAGAAATTTTCTTCTAGAGAAAGAGAATTCTGAAAGATCTCTCTGAGGGAGCACATATGTGTTAACAACCTAATTCTCATACTAAACCCAAGAAACACAGCACTGCACCAGCTACTAGGAACAAAAATTAACTCTTTCCCAGGTAAAACTTGGATTTCGAAGCATGAAGATGAACCAGTAAATTACATTCAGCTGCCATAAAACCCCCACAGGTATTATTAGAGGGTCCACCAAAGGAAACTCATTGAGGCATTGGATAAATTCATTGCAGGATCCTTGTTTTCTACATGGAAGAATGAAACTTCCTAAGAACAAACAGGAGGGTATAAATGATAGAAGTGGGGTTATTTTAGCAGCTCTTTTACCTAATTTTGCATGCAGATATTCAGTACCATCAAAATCCTTGCTTTTACCTTTCACTAACTTTCTGGTGTCTTGTGATGCTGTATTGCTTGAATACATATATCCATATATCCACTTGAATATCATGCCCTAGCACTCAGATTTAATTCACTTTAACTGAATTTGTGTTCTCCTGGTTTACACTGGAGGAAAAATTAGGACCTTGGAGACAATCTAAAGCATAACAATCAATATTTGCAACTCTAAAAGTCCTCAAATGGATTCTGTGAACTTAATTTTCTTCTATAAAGCTACTGTTGGCACAATTTGCAGCATAGCTCTCTAGCTCCTGATACATTATATTGCTGGCATGGTTCTGTAATTTTTCATTAGTTAGTGATTCAATATTCCCACTTTTCTTTACACCAAAATAGAAGGGATGTTCTTCAGTTACTGCACTGAAAAATACTCTTGGGTGTATTGTACCTAAAGGGAACAAATTCATTCTCTAGCAGCACATTATAAAACTGCACTTACTCCAAAGTGACAATTATATTGTTAACTCTAAGGGGTTTTATTCCTGATTATTTAATCAGCCTCAGAATTTACTTTTTAGGCAAATTAAATAAAAATATTGTCTTAAAATACATATTTATTTTAATACATTTGCAGTACATATATATTTAGTGTGCCTGCAGGCATGTATTTGGACACAGGCTATGTGTCCAAGTAATGGTGCTATCTGTTACATGCCCTTCTAAGATCTTTAATAAAATATACTATCTTAGAACTACTAAGACAAATAACAAGACTGAAGGAAAATATCTCCTGCATATTCTTGATTCCTCTCCCTTTTATAGAATATATATAGCAAAATTGTTCTTAGGAGATTTCATTATGCAAAATCAATTATTACCAAAATATCCACCCCTAATATAACTTTAGTTCTAGTATCATATTCTGGTGGTCACCAAATGATGGTTATCTCCTGAAAATAAACTAAAATTAGAAACTGTAGGCCAGCGTGCTTGCATGACATGCACAATGAAATGTACAACTCTCTTTAAAGGCTGTGGCTGAGTGATGTTTGTGGTGCAAGTTAAGGGCACTGCATCCGGAGCTGATTAATGGGCTCTGAGAGGGTGAATGTGTGTCTGCCATGCCACAGCACAGACCATGTGTCACACCATCACTTTCATTCCAGCTGCCTCTCAGCCCAGTGACAAGGATAATTTCTGACAAGCAGGAATTCAACCAATACAGGAGAAATCATCATTGGCAACAGCAGCATTGCTGAGTGACCTGTGGCCCTGAGACTTGGCTTAGGCACCGTGCCAAGGCTCCATCTGATAGTGACAGTGTTTGTCATCTCTGAGAGGGACTGAGGAAATGTCATTTACAGTCAGTGCCAGACAGAAATTTTATAAGAATGTAGCTTCTTATAGATAGCTACATTCATGGTAGATGTCTAAGGGGCACAATAAATTCCTTTCACTGCAGACATAATATCATGTTGGAAAAAGTACTAGAAACATATCACTTTTGGAACCAAATTATGCGTTCTAAGATGACAATATGTTGTTTGAAGCAAGTAAGGTCTATTTACTCTATTTTGCATACAAACTCTTTTCCTCCTTTTTTAAACATACCAGTTAAAATAATCAGTTTTATTTGCAAATGTGAAGTTCTCCAGATAAGTTACTTTGTTGCCATAATGATTTCTTTCCCTAGTGACATAATATTCAATTTAACAAGTCAAATTTAATTAGTAATTCTATGGTTTTTAACACATTAAAAACTGAAGATTCAGTTCTCCTCGCTGCAGTGAGGGCAATCACTATGCTAACTGTTTCAATATCTAAAAGACACAGGAAATATGATTTTGGGAACTGGTGTTTGGCTAAATTTGGAAACTATTTAGTGAGTCCTAAAGCATTTGCATTAAGTTAACCCAGTTGTTTGGTTCTCATCATTTGCTAGTATTAGTCTGTACTGTGTGCTTCACACAACTTAGCCTATCTAAAAGGTCAAAAAATCCCACAGGACCTATGGCCTCTCAGGCTTTTCTGGAAACACTGGCATTAAAAATATGAAGAATTAACTGGACTTTCTGTAGCCTCCTAACCCATATTACATGTGCCTCAGCATATATTTTACATAGATTATATGATTCTAAAATTAGTGAGAATGCCATGGTTGGTACAGGACCTTTGGATCAGAATAAGATGTTTATTTATTACATCTTTTTGTACTCATTTTGGCCACTAGATATTTTATAAATATGCAAAAAAGTCAATACTCTGAAAAGGCCTGTGCTAACTCAAATATCTCAAACTTTTGAAGAAGATACCGATGCACAAGGCCATTGCTTCCCTTTGCCTCCTCTTTCTTCCTTTCCCTGAATTTTGTGGAGTAAAAAATGAAGATCACCTTTGTATCTGCAGAAGAAAAGGTTCAGACCCAGGAATGATTTGTTATGTTTTCATTGCTGAGAACTGAAGGGAGAGATAGGGAAGAAGGGAAAGGAAAACGGCCTACTGAAATGTTCCATTCTGAGTTGAATCCCTGAGTTCCACACAATGCATAGTTAATGTTCCACCAAAGGGAAGCTCAGCCTTCAGGGTGACAGGAAACTGTCAGCTGAGTGTTCATTAAAAATAAAAGAATCAGGGAGAGAGGAAGGCACCTGCCCATGGCCTTCAGGAGCCTCCACCTGTGCCCCATCCTGGATTTCTGTCTGCCCTTGTCCCTGCCATGTGTGCAGCCAGAGCAGAGCAGAGCAGAGCAGGTGCTATCCCTGAACAGCCTTGATGGCTGTGATATATGGGATTTACCTCCCAAGCCAAGCTCTGCATGATTTGGAGGAGGAACTTTCACTGTTTCTCTGTCAATTGCCATGCAGGGGCATCCTGGCAGGCTGCAGTGCCACTCCATGTGCCATCAACCAGAAAAACCTTCACTGCTGCATGACATGGTGCCTGTGGTTCAAGACATGGCAGTGTCTGTGGAAATTCAGCACATCCATGGGGAATAAATTCCCCCAAGTGCGTCTGAAGAGTGGACTTCATATGTACTCCAATCCAGTCTCCATCTGTAGAAGAGAAAGCAGCATCTCCCTGCTTAGCTCACAAGACCATACTCAGGATAAATTAAGCATTGTAATTCACGTTGCAATCAACAGTGAAGTGTTTCAGTGCCAATCAATAAAGGCCGAATGAAACAGAATCTATAACCTCTGGAATCACTGACAATGCAGTGCTCAGGGAGTGGTAAATGCTCAGAAAGTGCAGGATTAGAGCTCTGATTAAAGCAAGAAGCCAATTGCAGGGATCCCCAGCAGAAAGTGCCTTCAGTTCTGCCTGGCCCTGGATCCTTTCTGCTCTCTCTGAACTGTTCACATTCTCCACAGAGCACTCAAAGGTGGGAGACAGGATAATTCTAACCCCACTATTTTACCTGCAATTCTAACCCAACATTCTCACCTGCAAGGCCCCATCCTCAGGAAATCAGAATCCTGGCTGTCAGAGCTGTGGTGTCCAGCCTGACCTAAAATTCATATGGCTAATCAGCATTGCTGCAAGGCAGAATGCATAAAGGGATTTTGGAAATAGAACCTTTCCCTGCAATCTTTGTCCAAGGAAGAGTCATGCTCACCATTTTTCCTCAACATGCCTGCTGGCCCTTTCATTTCTGTTATTATTAAGTCTTTTTCAGAAAACATGTTGTTTTCCAGGTCACATTTACACTTATTATCTTTAATAATCTAAATAAATGTGACAATAGTGCTGTCATATTTACAGTCTGTACAAGAAATGTTCTTCAAAAATGCTTTCCCTATTTAAATACCTGTCATTAGATTTCATGAATGCAGAATGCATAGAAAAAAAAAAAAACTTACAGTAAGAGGAGATGGGAAAAAGTGTCTTTATATTTAACTTTTTATTACAGATATGTTCAGTGAAGCAGCATGAACGATCTTATTACTGTACCAAAATGAAGAATTTCCTAAGAGAGTTCTCTAATTTCATATTAGCTTATTCCCCCTCCAAAACACGGGGATTACTACACTGAGTGATATATAAAAATGGGAAAAACAGTAGGCTTCATTGGTTTTAAAGGAGTCAGCATCACTGGTGTGTCAAGCTGAGAAAATAATTGTCAGCAATGGTACTGAGCAGCATAGGAAGTTAATATATTTCATATTCCCCTAGTATTTATGTACTGCACAACTTCTTTTCAGATGATCTCTATGTCCCTTGAATAAAAATAAGTTCTTTTTGTATTTTGTCTTCAAAATCCAGCCTCTAGTTAGTTTTCATCTCATGTGTAATTCTGAGTTTCAGTGCCATCAGCTAAAGCAGTGAACATTTCTGCCTGGAAGTGTGCTTTAAAGAGATCCTTCTCAAAATTCATACCTTTAATTTAGCAAAGTATTGTTCAGGGTTTAAATAAATCTTTGCCAGGTTTGAGAAGTAGTAGTATGGATGAATTCACAAACAATTCTTTGAAATTACAGAAACCAGAAGCTTTGCAGACAAAAACAAAGAAAATAAAGGAAATATATGTAAAGCAGATACATTACTTGAACAGAAAACTCACACATTCCCCAAGGCAGGGCAAACATTACTTTAAAGCTCATTTGTGCAATCTTTTCCAAATCCTAGAATAAACAGAATGGTTGTTTGTGAGGCAGCTCATCTGAGTTTGCTCTTAGGAATGAAACATGGGAAAGAAAAAAATTTGTCACCTGGAACAAAGTTAATTTAGCAGGGCTAAGTGGAAATCAAAATTTCTGTGCGACTCTATTTTTCTTTTTGCTTTAAATCAAGAGAAAACTCAGAAATTAAGAAGGGATTAAACTAAAACACTGAAAAGTGTCACTTTATTTATGACTACTGTGATGCATTATAATTTTTAACCATAAATCTTTATTCATATGAAATATAGTTTGTCTTGACAGCAGCACTGGGGCATCTGGAATCCACGTGGTCCAACTTTTGCTTGGGTTATACCTGTAAGAAAATGCAATTTACCATGAAGAAGAGGAAAGCAAACAAAATCCCCAATGGAACCATACAACGTGGAGAATGCTGATTTCCATTCAGCTGCATGTAGCAGGAATCAGCCTGTGCTGTACTGTGGTAAATCAAAGAAAGGGGGGTTCAAACAGGGGTTTTTCATTACATTTTATTGGGTAAGCCACCTCTTTTAGGGGAACACCTTTGCATTCTATGCTGAGGTATATTTTCCTAATAAAAGAATGTTTTTCAATTTTTGTGATGGAGGAAATAGCCTTCCCTACAACTTTAAAGGAACCTATTTTTTTTCACACCAAAAGGAACAGGAAGAGTGGCACACATTTCCTACAGGCAGCTGACAGTGGACAGAATCCAGTCTGAGACCAAAAATCTGGCTGAAAACATCTTGAACTGCTCTGAATTTCTGAAATTGCTCCAGTCAGAAACAAGAGGAGTTGACAGAATCCAGTCTGATTCCAAAAATTTGTTTGCAAACATCTTGAACTGCTCTGAATTTCTGAAATTGCTGCAGTCACAAACAGGAGTAGTTGCATAGGAGTTTTGACCATGTCAAATAAAGAAATAACCACACAAACTTTTGTGTTGCCTGCCTTAATTGCTCTGCCTAACTATTCTATCTTAATTATTTCCTGCTAAAAGTATACATAGAATTACAGGTTCGATGGAAATGAAGAAATTTGATAAAAAATGAACACAATTCTCTTGTCAGTTCCCTAATCATGATAATATCAAATGCCTCAGAACAGCAATGATCTGTATTTCCTTTGACCTTAAGCAATCCAACAAAATAAGAAAAGCCACCACTCTTATTTGTATTTAGACAAGTGCAAATGGTGACCCACAGAAAGTGCCTGGAATTACAGAATCAGATCAAGCTCATCATCATAATGCACAGTTTTATTGATTTCAGTTTGCTTTGCATCAGGGCTACAGAATTTGCTTCCTCTCACCTTGCATGAGGTGAAGCCTCATGACTGGGGGTAATAGTGCAATTATGATTAGATTTTTGAAAAGTCATAAATATTGTGTAAGCATATATAAGTTAGTTTGTACCTCTGCTACCTGTCTAAAAAGATAAAAGGGTCTTCAGTGACAGGTGTAAATAGCCAAGGTAATGGAAAATTAAACTATGCTGCTGACTATTAGGTTTAGCTTTGTTATAAAAAAATTTGCTTTAATTGTTTATCTAATACTTCTCTTCTGACTTGCATTTCCTGGCCATGCCATTAATCATGGCCATTCAAGCTGTGATTTTAATAGCATTTATTTCAGCTCTGTATGTTTATAAATCCATTAGTTGTAAAGATTCCACATTGAGAAGAACTATTAGGAAATGCAAGTGGTTTTTTAGTAGAATGTGGATGAATATTCTGTTGCACAAATCTGCTTGTAGTGCCACGTATTCATCAGAGTTTCATTACAAGTTAAGGTCAAATCCTGACAGAGTAGTTTGGAAAGTATTTAGTGCACTGTATGCATTATTTTGAGACACACACAGCGTGACACAAGATAATTAAAATTTAATTGTTAGTTTATCACTCTCCAGAGTCAAGTAAACACCTTCATTTTCTGTGTTCTGGCTAGTTTGTGTAATTAAGGTCAGTTTTGTGGTATTGCATTGAAAGCAGCTATTGTGGGAACAAAAGGTAGCTTTTAGTATCCAGTATTGAAAAATTACAGCAGCAAAATTGTGTCCTGAGACATCACCTCAAGTCAAAAATATCCTGTGAGATTTACTGGGACTTTCCTGGGACTGAACTCTTAAAAAATGGGATTTTTTGGTGTTACATAGGATTTCTGATCAGCATAATTCTGATTTATGTATTTATGTAAGATCAGATACATCTTCTTTCCCATGTTGCAGTGTTTTGGATGTTAAACTACAGAGCTTGCAGCTGAAACGAGTCTTTGTACGGAATTGTGAATTATAAAGGGAGAAGATCAATTTTCATCCTAAATTTTGCAGGCACCACGTATACAGAAATCTGTAGTAAACCTAATCCTGTATCAACTTACCATATCAGAACAAAATACTATGAAGCTAATATTTTTTAATTTAGAGTGCCATTGAACTTGTTTGGAAGAGATGCACTCCTTCCGTGGATGTAAAATACATGAACATTATTTCAGTTTGTGCCAGTCACGTTGGCATGGAATAATTGCCTAGAGCAAAGGGTAGCTGGTCAGGGTGGAAACACTATTTCTGAATAAAGGTTTTCAAGAAATGGAAATAATTTCTCATATAAAATCTATATAGAAAGTAAACTGAGAGTAAAAAAAAACAGTCGTTGTGTTGTTCCATCAGGTATTAAAAGTTTTGCTTCTCAATTAGTTATTTACTTTCAATTGTTAAAATGTAATCAGTTTAAATCTTCAAATACAAAGTTGCTTTTACAGTTAAACTGGGTGTTTTGTTTCCAAGAGAACAAAGTAAAAGTTTTTTACATGAAAAATAGCAACCTGCTATTCTGACAAATAATTAATAATTAATTCATAATTACTAACGATCCAGGCAGACCCCTCTGAAGGATGCTTAGTCACTGAAAAAATCCACAAATTTATTTCATGATTTTTTGAGAAGTGAGAATTATGTAAAAATCAGTTTTGGTACTTGTTTGAGAAGAATCCCATTTTTCCTGCAATAACAGCAGTGTGGACATGGTGAATGTCAGACTGAAATCTCTTTTCTAGTGCAGGGCATAGCAATGCATCCTCAGTATCTGCTTTGCCATGGCATTGCAATGATTCATTATCACTCCTCTCTTTAACATTTAGCTGGCATCTTTAGAAAATATTAAAATCTGTAATTGGCCTTTCCTTAGTGCTACAGTCAGCCTAGGAAGGTTTCGTGTGAGTCAATCAATTATTCCAGATCCTAAGTGAATAAATTTCATTCTATTTCCTGCAAAGCAGACTTAAAAGCTTTCCCTCTCCCTGCTTGTAATTTTGCAATATTAATAAAAGGAGTGAATAAAGTAAATTGAGTAAATTGCTTTTGATGAAGATGTAATGTCCAAAGAGACCAATGGCCACACACATTGATGCCCTGATGAGAAACAACTCTCAGCATTTATCACAATGTGCTTGAGTCCTCCAGAGCCAAAACTCAATGAAAAGCTCCTTGTAATTCAGAAAATTGGCTGATTTCAGAATGCTGAACTGCTCTGTTTGTGCTTCAGCCACAGGTCAGGAGGACCATGTAACATAAACACCACAGAATATTTGTCAGAACAGTTTTATGTATCTTAGAGACACATCCAGAAAGAAAAAAATAGAAAAAAAACTAATTTAAATTTGAATTCCATAGAGAAAATGTTTCAGGCAATGCAAATTTTTGTACATTACCCAAACTTAACTCTGAGGTATAAAGCCACTGAGGGTGTTTTATTGGTGAAAACAGTTTTATTTCCTCCCAAATAAAACTCCTAAGTCTCTAAAATATTTCTGAATTAAATGCAAAAATTTACCTGTAGATATGGTTCAATTCAGGTATTTCTTACCCATACTTTACATTTTCAGTACCATGAACCACTATTATTGTATTCATCTCCCACAATTCATTAAAACTTTAATGAAATTTTAATCATCTTTTTACCTATGTTATTCTTACATTTTCTTTTTCTAAATTGGAAAGCAAGAAACAACATATTTATCTGTTTATTGTATGGAAAATTTAGGAAACTGTGGTGAAAAACGATTGATCCTGTTCCAAACTGGAAGCAGTAAGAGAGAAAAAGAGAGGAAATTAAAGAACCAGGAATGAGCACAATGTTCATACTGGGTTGTTTATTTTTACAAAACATTGATAAAGCTCCTAGCTGTTATGTTACATATACAAAAGTATCCTTAAAGGTTACAGATTTCTTTACATACAGTCCAGAAATACTATTCTAAAATCACTCTGATAAAATTTAGTACCATAGGAAGGAATATGACTGTAATTTCTTAATTTCATCATTGCAGAAATATTCTTAAATTAAGTCTATAATGTGTAATAGATGATAAGCTATGTCAAACAAGCAGGCTAATTCTGCAGATAGATGTTGTGAAACATCATCACCTTTATTAAATTTGTCTACTTCATTTAAAATTAAATAAAAATGGTTTATTTGATGCAAAATACAGGACTTGGTTCTGTTATCCTCATAGGATCCAAGGTTATTTGATGGCATTTCTTGGATGGTGAAATGATGTTTTCAGGCATATATTACAAATACATTTTTTTTAATACTGCAGTGCATCTCTAAATCACTCTCACCTTAGCACCTCTCCTGAAAATTTGGATGTGGTAATTATGAATTATAATTTATTTAAACTCCTAATGTCAGAGGGATCAAAGGCCGTGCAGCTTTCCACAAAGCAAGTTCCTCATGGTTTATAGCCCAGACCTGGGTGAGCCCTGAGCTTTAACAGAGCAGCTCCTGTGCCTGCCTGGCACTGCTAATGGTGTGCAATTCATGGAAATACAGACAGTCATTGCTAATCAGCAACGCTGCAGCCAATAATGCTGGAATACATCACACAGGACTGATGTCAGATTCATAAGGTGAATTTCCTCCTATCAACAGCTGTAAGACAAGACTTTAGAAAAGCATTCAATCCATTCATTAACTTTTTAAAAACAATCCTATTCTTTTTAATAATTATTTATTAATAAAGATAGTTCTAATAATTCTAAAATGACGGAACATTCAGTAAGTTAGTTCTTTGCATTATATTTCAATACATAAAAATTTCTATTTTAGTATTTCAATTTTTAAAATATGAACCATGAACCATGAACCAACTCAGAGTAGGTGCTTATATCTAGCAGTTGGAATGGAAAGGTCTCTGGATTTTTCTAACAGCATTGCTGTTCACATTACATGGCTTTTCTGTGACAGTTATATGGATGGAAGTTCATTTTTCAAATAACAAGGATGGGTTCTGCATTGCCATTGATATTATTCCTTAAGCTGCATGAAATTATTTTATAAACACAACATTGTGAACATAACTATGCAATGTCACCTGCTCTTCTATGTTATGTGAATAAGTTATTTAATGGTGGCTTTTTTACTAGTCAAAGTATTTGGGAGACATTATGTTTTGACATTAAAATCTTGCTTCAGCTGCTTTTACTTCTTCAGAGTAAAACGTTTCTTACTGAACTAGATTACTCATCCAATTTCTAATCCTTTTCTTTACTGTTCCTTCACCAACTTTATAAAACAATCTGGGTACCCTCATAGGGGTGGGATGTGAAAAAGATTATATTCCTCTCAACAGTTTGTGTTGGATAGAGACAGGTAATACCTTAAATCATCTCTGGTTCTGAATTTGACCACAATACAGAAATGTCCAGGAATATAAAGGATTCATCAGACTTTTTTGCTGTGTTTGCTATTTAGAAATATCCATATATGTTTATGTGCAGTTTGAAATTTGAATATGCATGGAAATATGACTGAAGTAAAACTGCCTTCTAGCTTACCATAAACTCTTCATATAGATGATGTCTCTCATATTGCAGCATATTCAGGATTGACATATGCCCTCAAACTGTGCAAAATACAGCAAGTATTTTTAAAATTAACCATGATAGTCATTATCATTTTGGGTTACACTGAGAGGGCAACAAATGCCTTCAGTGATGACAGTGGGACAGACAAAACGTGGCACTGATGGAGTGGAGCAGATTGTTCAAGCAGCTTGACTGACTGTCTGTATCAGATATCACCAGTCTGGAATAATCTGCAGATTGACTGATTGTCTGTATCAGATATCACCAGTCTGGAACAATCTGCAGAATGACTGATTGACTGTATCAGATATCACCAGTCTGGAATAATCTGCAGAGTCAACACCAGCTGAATGTTCCTCTGGTTTCTGTAAAGCTCAGCTGCTTCATGGAGAATCTGAAGCTTTTGAAAGTTTAAATAGAAAGGGTTATGCTCATAATGAGGCATATATGTTTGTTAAGATGAAATAAACCCCAAGAATCTTTTATGTGTTTTGTTCCTTGCCTGCTTCTGGGGAATGTAAATTGCCTTTACAACCAAGCATTGAGGGATGGGGAGAGGCTCAGGAAGCCAAAGCTGGATAAATTTGGAATAATGTGCTTTTATCACAATACAGGGGCAAACTGGATAGAGTTCCACGACTTCTAACATTGCACCTAGCAAGGTGATGTTATGTTCCATCTGGTCCTGGAATATTTTAGCATAGTTCTTTTTCTACTTGGTTACCTGCAGTGCTTACTTATATCCTTTTATTCTTCATGTAGTTCTGTCCTCCAATTCTTGTGTGTTTGCATGATGTCCAAGGGCCATGAATAAGAGTGGCTGTAACTTAAATTAAGTCCCCTGAACCCATGAATAATAATGGGACAAATGGAAATAGGAATGTAATCTAATCGGAATCTTGCATAAATGTCTTGCATTAGTAGATAATTCTTTTTTCTTTGCTGTTAATATCATATTCAGAATCTATACCAATACTGATGATGCAGATAGTGAGTTAGCATATTATTCTTGGGCTGTAACAAAATCAATAGAAACTTGCTGACTTAAATGAGCAAAGCATCAAATCTGCAATGAATGTCTCTAAAGGCTTAAAAAAACCCCATTGAACTTTCATTATAGAAGCTCTGTTTTAAAATATGTACTAAAAGAATAAAGGAAGCTACTTTTATAGATTGATAATATTCTGTAAGTCTTGAGATGAACAGAAAATTGTACCAATGAGAGGCAATTTGCAAGGGTGAAGTGAGAGGGGAAAGGTTTCATTGCACTAACTAGCAATTGTTTAGATCAATAAATAATCAGACATCAAATATAGGAATGTGCCCAAGATATCTTAGGTAATGAATTTCTTTACTGATTCGATTCCTTAGGGACTAATTTCAGATAGTCATACAGTGTATACCAAAACTTCTACTTGGCATATTTTGTTCTGAGATAATAACTCCTGGTTTAATATCTGGGCCTGTTTTATTTTCCCTGGAGCTGAAGAAGAGTGGGATTATTCCAGCAGGAAGTTGTAATGCTTGGGAATATCTCAGGTTCAGAGCTCTGATTTATATGAGGTTTTATCTGGTGCCCACCTTCAGGAGGATATTTCTGTGGTTTTGCTGGTTTTTAATATCTGCCAAAGAGCAAATGACAGATATGTCTGGTCTGGACTAAGCCATCAATCAGAAGGGCAGTGCTGTTGGACCTGTGATAGTCCAGGGATATAAGTGACGTGCATTTCCAGAGGGAGATAATATCTTTAATAAAATGATGGGGAAATAGATTTTTGGAGGAAAAAAGCCATAAAATACTTTGGTCTCAGAGTGAATAAGTGCCTGTTTCTACTTCTTTCTCACAATGTCAGGGATTTTATCATCTCTTGCCACTATTCCCCTCCATTAACTATCCCATTTTCTGAAAGTATCTGTTTACTTAATGAAATTGAATTGAAGGTGTTTGTTCCAATGTACTTTATTTGGAACTGAGTATATTTTAGACATCCACTAAGAATCCCTTCCTTTTTCTCAGCTATTCCAATTGGTCCAATGAACTATGCAACTCCTCCCTGTGAAATCTGCTTATTAACCAACAAAACTGGTGAGTGATTGTTGGTCTCTTTGGTGGAGGAGTTCATCCCTCACTTGTATTTTCACTGCACTGAAGCCAAACCCCTGTGTGAGCTCCTGTACTCAGTGAGATGACCTTCATGCAAAAGAATTAGTTAAACTGGAGATTCTATTTGTTTTTATTTTCTCATTGGTCTTTTAAGTCAAAGAAACTTTACCTACCTTAGATTACGCTTAGCTAAGTGTATTTATGACATAGCTAATAATGGAATAGCAGTGTGCACAAGGCATTTTTGTTTAGTATGCAGAATCATTATCCCAGCCTTCCAGGACCTTGTTAATGTGTAATCTATCTGCAGTTATGCAGATGAGGTGGTGCACTGAGACATTCCTGTTCACTCTTTTGTAATCTGTGACAGATTTTTATCATAAGAACTGTTTAGGAAATATAGTGAAAAACAAATTAATATGTTGATATGATTGAGCTTATATGATGTTAGCAGAAGGGAAGATATGTGGGAGTCATTAAATGGCTTGTGCACAAGTTAGAAGGACTGTGGTTGTCTTAAAAATCCACCCATTGTTATAACTAATTTTCCATTCAAACATAAAAGAGCATTTTGTGGGCACTGATTCTGATGGCTGTGAAATATCTCCTAGTCCAAACAGCTATTTGCAAAGATACCTGTGTTTTTCTAATTTTTTACTAGGCATTTTGCACATTAGAATTTCTCAGAATAAAGCATTCTCTTAGTAGATATTTTTTTAGTATAGCTTGCCAGGGAAATTGCTAACAGAAACAAAAGGTGATGCTTAGACTGATAAAGGTAATGATAGACTGACAGTGATAGAGAAGCCCATGGAGAGCCTCTGTGGGCTTGATATGAAACAACACTTTGAGATGAGATGAATGATGGTCAGGAGTTCTCCAGCACTGAGGAGACCATGAGCTGCCCTCACAGTGGCACATGAATGAGATTAGAGCAGGAAGAGCACTTGATAACTTTTTATTGCTCTCTGTATTTCCATTGTGTGACAGCAAACAGGGACAATAACTTTCCACTGGCACTGCCAAAGGAAAGGGGCAAGGAGCCATCAGCCCTTCCTGCTCCCAGCCCCTTTCACTGCTGGAATTGAAAAGCAATGACCTGCAATGGCAAAGAGGACTGAGGCACAGAGCTGGGTCACAAACACCATTCACTCAAGGAAGATCATGAGAGTGCAAACATTTAAAAATTGCATTATGTCAGAAAGGTGTTTCAAGGGTAGATGTAGCATTAATAGCAGCTGGATAAGCAGCCAAAACAGCAAGGCTATCAAAAAGGGACTGATTATATTTGAAATGTAGCTATTTCAATGACTATTTCAATGTTATTTTGGAAACACCATGTTTATTCAACAAAAAGTTGCTTTCTTAGGCAGTAACCCAATTCCTTGGTGAATAAACTTCAAGAAAATCACCTTGTGTGAAAGTACTGTTTTCTTGTGGAAAAATGTGGTAATGGTTTTCATATTACAGGATATCAAATATATGTGTTGCTAACTTTTTCTGCTGCTTTAAGAAGCATTACAAAGATCTAGTTAGAAGTCAGAAAGTGTTTGCCATCATAAAATCTGAACTGAGAAACCATCTGGGAAGAACACAGCATAGTCTGGGCTGGAGTGACCAAGCAGCTGTTGTGGACACTGTGCACAGTGTGAATGATTTGAAAACACTACAAGGAAAAATAAAAAGATACTTTAGAAATGAGTTTTCTATAAGTGTATATAAATGTTCATGCAGAAAAAAAAAAATAAAAAATCAGTCTGTTTCTTTAAAGATTGTCATTCAACATCTCCTGGAGAGAAAATAAAATCCTGGTGAGAGTTGGTTTCTGTCTTCTTCCTTTTGTGTAATGCCCCATAGCCCAAAACCTACATTTTTAAATAAGTGATTATAAAAGCAATAACTTATTTGAAAGTTTTAGAAAAAAAATTAAATTAAAATATTATCAAAATCATTATATTTTTGGTCAAAGTAATATTTTTTTCACATTTAGAAAGCATGTAAATGTCATGGAAATTAAAGAATATTTTAGACAGTGTGACAGAGATTGTCACCCCATTTTTTAATGTTCCAGACTTTTGACATGTTTAACTATTGCCAGGTGTAGATTTCAGAGCTATGGAGCAACCTTCTCCCTCCTTGCCCCTCTAGATGTGCAGTCTTTGTGCAGTCTGCTCTGTGCCAAGCTCCATCGCATTGTTCTGTACAGTTTGGCTCTAGGTCCAAGCAAAATAATTCTGATTGCATTGAGACTTACAGATAGGGATGAGCACATGCTGCAGTGTCAGTCCCCATCCAGATCACAAAACAGCCAAAGTCCAGCGTGGTCCATCTGGATCACTGTTGGACAGCACAGTACACGTAGATTACTTTGGGATTAGCCTGTTGAGTGGTGGGAATGGTAGGAGAATGATGTGTTCCAGGTTTAACCTCACTACAGTGGTAGATTACACCCTTTCAGCTTCTCCAACATTTCAGAATCACCATTTGCAATAAATTAGATTTTCCCTCATTTTTTTCTGCGTTTTGAAATATCATCCCTCATTCTGTAAAGCAGACAACCTCTTCTAAAAAAAAATATTCTTCACATTTTGTTCAGTCAGCCTTGGAGGGTTGCTCTTTGCCCTTGCTGCTTTAATCTCATTGCACTCCCAGGACGAGCACTCATGGCTTTGCAGAAAGGGGCTAAATGCTGTTTCACGTGCCAGGCTGCAAGTTCACGTGCTTTCTAATTTACTGCTGACAAGTATTATTTTCCCATTTGACAGCAAATGTCCTGTCAAAAGTCTGTGACAGCCAATAGGCTAAGAAGTGTTGCTTCCCAGTAAAACAAAAACAAAATAACAGCCAGTTTTGTCACAGGATTTATTAGGTTCACCAGAGAGGTAACTCAATGGAACTCAAGAACCATTACATCCAAGAGATACCAGCTTAGGATGCTTATTGTAAAAGGTCTTTCTTTTGCCCTTTTCTGTTTTAATTTGCAACACTATGATGAACTGCAAAATATCTGCAACTCCTATTAGCATGAAAATGACTGGTTTTTCCTTAATATCTAAGCAGAGTTCCTATAACTCATTGTTATAGAGGATAAGTGACCTTGGCACTCCAGCCATGCTCTGCAAGAGCATTTACTGTTGAAAAACCAGGATTCTGTACATCCAGGGTTGCCCATCCCAGGTACACAATCCAGCCTTTGTTAAACTCCATGCAGTTGGTGACTGCCCATCTCTTATTTGTCAAGCTCTCTCTGTGGGGCCTCTCTGCAGCTCCACACAGTTTGTTGTCCTTTGCAAACTCAGTGTTTGTTCAATTTCTGCATACAAGTCATTCATGAGGATGTTAAAAAGAACTGGTCTGAGGATGGAGCCCTATTTCCTAGGATAGCATTTAAAGTCAGCTTCAGATAGGAGAATACCAGTGCTGAAATTTATATTCAAAAGATATTTTTGTTTACTAATATTTTGAAGATGAGATTGTACTCATAAATATAGAACAGATAAAATAAATCTTTCGAGAACTAATATGCTTTAGGGTTGATGAATTGGCTGCAATTAATACTCAAACACACTGTAATAAAATGTTCATGAAGTTTATTATTTGCCATTCTTATCAACTAATTAAAAACATCTTCAGGGTTGGATGTGTAATAAATGGGTTGGAAAGAAAGAATGGATTTAAGCACATTTTCTCCCCTTTAATATTACAATGATTGTTGACTCATGGCACATTAATTCATGCTATAGAAAAGAGAGCTAAGATTAGAAAAAGAGGTATACATTATAAAGTGAACTCTGGGTATATTAGGCACTCTAGCTGTAAGTTAAATTTAAATGTTGAGATATAATTATACTGTGCTGAATTATACTTCTAAAGTGGAGGCCATACTTGGTGTCACTGGCTAGCATCAAAAAGAAAGAGTTCATTTTGCCTTCAGCAGAGCTGAGAGACTCCAACCCATTCTCTTTCCCACTTTTGTAAAAGACTGATGAGCACAGACATTTCCTTCCCACAGAGCTCCAATCATGTCTTTCAGTCCACGAAGACCCTTGCCAAGTAAAAGAAGTATTTCAGGGCAAGCTTTCCATTGACCTTTGGAGTAAATCAATGTGCAAGACAGAATAGAAGAATAAGCTATAAATGAGTAACACCAAATGTTACTTCATTGAAATCACTGAGTCAAGGCATGCACATATTCATAGCATGGAACAATCCTAGAATGGCCTGTGTTGAAAAGGACATTAAAAACCCTCTGGTTACAAATCAACCCCTTTCCATGGCCAGGGACTGTCAAATTGCCTGTTTGTAGGGAATTATTACCCAAAAATTTGCAACTATCTTTCTTATTTATGAAATATTTTTCTTTTTTCTTAGTTGAAATATTGGTCAAAAATAATTGATAAAATGTAATTCTTACATTTCATCAATTGATATTGATGAAATTTAAGAATAATGTTATGTTACAATGTGTATTGAAGTAATTTTTTAAAATGTATTGAGATACAGAAAATAGTGTTTTCATGCAGGAACAAATAAGACAGATACTTAGAAAACATTTAAATGGATTAGATTTAAAGCTTATTTTTTGCAATATCTCTTAAAAATACTCCCAAACTTATGTTCCTCCTTTGATTCCCAAAGTGTAGGGCATGTTTTCATTTAAAAAACACCCAAACATCTTATTTATTTTAAGTGAATGATTAAAGAAACTTAAGGCATTCTCTAATAACTTTAGTGAGACTTGTGAGACACAAACCAAGCAGTTAGCACTGTTAGTGGATGCTCATTTTTCTCAATTTTATAAGCAGGTTGGTATAGACAACACCTCTAAATATCACAAAGCCCTATTTCCAGAAGGTCACAGAGACTTTGCTTTCACCCTTGTAAAAGGAGAAAACGAGTTTCAGGTAGATCCCTAGTGTAATAGTTCCAGTCCATTTTATCTGTCCTATTTATTCTCCAAATCCTGGAGGAATGGAAGACTGGAATGTACAAAAGAGCCACAGTAAATTAGGCATTACCACCCATGATTTCACCCTCCTAAAACAGAAGTGTGATGCCATGTCCCTAAATATTTGGGCTAGAATGGATTACCATACTGCTCATGCTTTCCTTCCTAATGAAAACAGGCAGAGGATGTAATTAAGTTCTAAGGACAATAATTTGCAAATAAAAAAACAGAGGCAATTTGAAAGATACGTTGAACAGGTTTGATGTATGCATTTTGATCAAGATAAACTTAGGTGATGAGGATTTTGAGATTCTTTGATTCTACTTTTTAATAATAATAATAAAATCTGTTACCTGAACTAGTCCAGTAGTTGCAAAAATAATGTGAGTATGATAAGGTTTATAAGGTCAAAAACACCCTTCTGGAGATATTACCATACTGCTGAAAGGGTCATTAAAAACAAAAAAAAGGGATAAAAGTGGAAAAAAATCAGAACTCAAAGGTAAAGTCTGTAAGCTTGTTTCATTTCTTAGATTTTTTAAATCAGAAAGAAATTAATTATCTTCAAACATTGGGAAAGGTATTAAACAAGTTAAAAATTTTTAAGGATAAGGAGCTCCATTAGCATACAGGGTGAATATCAACTTTATATCAGCTCAACATTAAAAAAAATACTGAGGGAGCAGAGGGAGCAAGAATTAACACAATTGAATACTAAAGGTCTCTCTTGAATGCTGGATGAGCAGCACAGTGTGAACCTTTGGAAAGTCCATCCTTATGGAGCTCCTGTACTGTGATCCTCATGCATGACTTCATATCCTTACAAATGTTCTAAAACTTGGTTTTCTGTCTATGCCATGTTTGAATGAGAAAGGCTGTTGGTTTTTGTTTTTTAGCAGCCATTTTCTTCAGTGTGTTTCTGATAAAAAAATTATATTGGTTTTCAAATCCATAAAGTAATGAAAAGTTTCTTCATGCTCTTTATTTTAAGATCTAGAAATGCATTCCTCTTCTCTGTTGGATCAACCACAAAATAATGTTAATTAACAAATGGCAGTGTTAAACTTGCAATGTTGCTCATTGTATATTGAGTGCATCACTTGAGCAGTTGTTAATATCAGTGATGATCAGATGTGAAAAGGGAAAAGAAACTATCCAATTTAATGGTTCTGCAAGAAAACAATTTTTAACTAGAACAGGGCTAAAATAAGCACTAGAGTTTTTTGTTTGTTTTTAGCATTTACAAAAATAACTTTTAACTAGAATAAAATTCACAAATATCTGCTGAACAAGATGAGATGAGAAATTATGAATGCTGCAAATTGGACATTCTGAATGCAACTAATTTAATGAGACCATTAGTGTAACTCCAATTAGATGTAGCATTATTATATTGCTCTATCATAAATATGGTTGATTTACAAATTCTTTTTCTCAGAGACTGGATATAAGTATAAATTAGAGCACTTGTCCTCTGGCACAATAGGTTTTGTTAATAATAACACATATTTAAATAAGCAAATAAAACATAAAATGTAGACTGGTGTATACTTTTATTATTAAAATCAGTACATGACTCAAAAGCCAGTTCATAAAATACATGATAACATAATTCCCAATGTAGTATCTGTACATGAATTTGAGAGCCAATAGTATGTAATGTAATATAATATGATTCTCCTTACTAACTTCACCAGATGGGAGCATTGTCTACATATGTGTATTTTTAAAATTAGTCTTTAACTGTATTTTTATTGAACTCTTACTGACCAGGGGAAAATTGCATCATTGGATGCTCCACTTTCATTGTTGTATTAAATCAAACCACAGCTGTCTCAACATTTCTATTACCTGCAGTATTCATGCAATATGATAGAATATCAATATCACTGGAATATCAGCTCTGGAGTTCACAAGGTTGTTGAGCAGCAGAAAAGCAAGAAGTGTCAGAAAGTTCAGGACAAATTTCAATTCTCACTGATTTACAGCATTTCCTCTTGAACCTATGCAATTTTTGCCATTTAACAGAAGTTATTTTATTTATTTTTTTAAGCGGTAAAAGGAATGAAGGGATATTTCTCTGTACCTAACGTGCATTTACACTCTCCTGCTACTCCACTGAAGCAATTCCAGGCTTTCCTGACCTGCTGCCAGCAGAAACCACTGGGCAGTTCTGCACTTGCAGCATTCTCTGATATTGCTTTGTGACAGCCCTCAATGGACTGTGAAGTACACTGAAAAATCTCTATCAAACTTTAAAGTATGACTGAGCTGTATCACTCTGCTCAATCAGATATACTCTTGTAGATGAGTAATGTAGTGGTTGACGCTCACAGTTAAGAGATAGATATTATGTGTGTAAACATGTACAGTGATGATATTGTTGTATTTCCCTTGTAGTCCTCTTTCCCTCCCCCTTGTAATGGTGCTTTTTATTTTTTTTTCCTCTAGCAGGTAGCAGTAAATTTAATTGTTTTTATTTAATTCTTTTTGACTCATTCAGGTGACACTTCTTGATGTGCCTATGTTTGTTTTGCCCTCGCTAGTCCATCAATACTTTCCTGCTGCTGCTGACTCAGAGGTACAAGAGCAGATTTGATTGATCTTTATCAGGTATTTTATGATACAAGTCAGCAATTTCTGCATAACTTAGAGTGGGGAAGAAAATCATACCTACCACATGAACTGTTAAAAGTAGAATGCTGTTGCTGGAAAGTAGTTAAGTGTATTTTAGTATCATGATGAAGACCAGTGTCAAAGCTCTGACATGCAGGCTGTCACAAGTCAGCAAATAGGGGAACTCAAATCTACAAGTGCACCTTGATGAAAACTTAGAGATAATATGAATGAATTATACTTTATCAAATGAAGGAAAAAGTAGAAAAGAAACATCTCTTTACCTAAAATTCCTGTGGAAAACAAAGGATTATTTGTATTGGTTTCTGGTCTACAGGGGAGCTGGAGAGGGACTATTTGTCAGAAAATACCCTAATAGGACAAGGAGTAATGGATACAGAATCGAAAGAAGGGAAAATTAGGTTAGATGCTAGGAAGAAATTTTTTACTGTGAGGATAGTTGGAACAAGTTGCTCATTGCTACTGAACAGGTTATATTTATTTCAAAAGGAGTCTATGCAGCAATGGAGGAAAATGTTGGGACCTAATCAGCAAGAAGGGAGATTTAATCTGTGAAACAGATAGCAGCTAGCAAGCAAGATCTAAGCCATATCCATATGTTAGAAAAACAAATTAAAGTTTAAGGCTTGACTTGCTTCAGAGATCGCAGACCTGGTGGGAGGAAGTTAACACAGCTTGGGAAGAAGGATGCCCATAGATAATGGGCACAAAGAATGCAGAATTTATAGACAGCAAGAGTATTTGGCAGGACTCCCAAGATAAAGAAGAAAACTAAGAAAATCAACATAACAATTGTGAAATCAGATCCAAGTGGGCAGAAGGTGATTCTGGTAGGGGGATCTGTGACCACCATTTCCCTCAGCACTGACTGTCACCTTTCTAACTGGTTGCAGAGTTTATTTCCTGGTTTTTGGTGGCACCAGGGAGGGGATGCTCCAGCCTGGGCATTGTTGAAGGCCAGGTTGGACAAGAGTAATGTGGCTGAAAGGAAGGTGTCCCTGCCTGTGGCAGGGGGCTGGGGATTGGATCATCTTTAGGGTCCATTCCAACCCCTTAACATCCTGTGATTCTGTGACCAAATTGCAGTTTCTGCCAAGTGCTCTGCACAAAACATTGTGACATTTTATGCTTATAAATTTAAGATACAACCGAATCCCCTAAATTAAATCCTCTGCGTTAAAGAAATACACAGATTTTCATTTTTGCCATATCTGTAGTCTCAGTGAACATCCATGCTTCTGTTGGCTAAATGTCTGTGTCATTTTCTTGCACAAGTGGAAACTGGAAGCTCAAAAAGACTAAGGGCATGTTGGGCAACTTTCACTGGGGCTTAATAGTATTTGGGAAAAAATACTGAACCTGAAAAGGCTGAAAGTGATACATCCAAGAGTGCATGTGAGAGGAAATGGCAGACATGGAAAGTACTGGCTTAGAAATTATATTTGGCCTCTCAAAAAATACTTAACATTACTCTCAGTAGGTCTAGGAACCAGTAACAGTATCATAAATACACCATTCTCTAAAACTGATTTAAAATTTGACACAGACGGAGAAAAGCCTTGTATTTCAGTGTAGATTCAGTTGAAGAAAATAAATGTGTATTCCTTGGTGCTGGGATGAAGGAATGCTTATCCCATGTGACATTTTCAGGTTTGTCATTGCAAACATCTGTGCTTGCATCAAATGGAGTAAGAAAAAATATAACCAGAGGTGTTCTTTCATGAATTCTGTAGCAGTGTGAAGGATCAGTGTGAGGTGTGTGATTATTTCTCAAAGACACATGATCTGACTGTGGAGTTTTGAAGGCTGTAGCTCAACAGTGGTGTTTTTTTCCAGGTTTAGAGATCCCTTAAAGGCTCTGTGGTGACCTCTGTGAGGATGGCACCTTCTATGAAACTGTGTGATGCTTCCAGCACTCAGCTTGACTGGCCACAGCCTGATTTTGAACCAACAAACCAGAAATATTTGGGATGAATGAAGCAGGCAGCCGTAAATCAAATACAAGCTGTGGGTACAGAACTGCAAGTCTCTCAAGGAATGTGTAATAGGCTCTACATACCTCAGTAAAGAACATCCAAACAGAGATAATGCCATATTTTCCTTCTTGACCTATAAAGCAAGAGGCTTTTGGTTCAAATGCAGGGCATGAAAGGGGGAAGCTTGTATTAATCTGAGGATTTCAGTCCCTAAGAAAAAAGTGGTTCTCACTCATTTGTGCTTGTCCTACGGCATTATCAGGCCAGATGTTTTTGAGGGTGGGGACACAAACCTGATGTTTGAAACTCACGTGCTTTTATAGAATAGAAAGTAGAAATCAGTTTGGCTAATAATACCTGAATGGCAAAAAACTCCCAAAAACAAAAACCAAAACCAAACAAAAACCAAGCAAAAACCCAAACAACCATTACAACCAACACAAGCAAAAAAAAAAAAAAAAAGAGAAACAACAAAACCCCAAAACCCCACAAACAAAAACAAAACCAAAAAACAACACTCCCACCCCCCCCCAAAAAACCCTGAAAACCATAACAGTCTGTAATGTGAAGGGTATATCAATTGTTAGGAATCCATTGGATTTTTTAATACATGTGCCTCTGTTGGGATGGAAATAGGAGTTTACATTTATTTGACAATGTAGGGTAGGTTACTGGCTGAAATGAGAGGCAGGACCCTGAATGATGCAGTTTTGGTTCTGAGTGCAGATACAGGATGACCTTGTGCTTATTCCTTTGTCTCTCTGTCTTTGTGACTCATAGTTTAAAAAGAAATGTCTTTTCCAAGTTAACATTTTCAGTGTAGAGGGTGCACTAATGTGTGCCCAGTTGTTACAGTCATTAGAGACAGATGAGTTTAGAGGCTCAAAGAGCAACATTTTCAAAAAGCCTCAGTGTCTGTTCTTTACTTTTTAAAAGAAGATTTAGAAAAGCTCTAGGCTTTAGAAGCTCATTCATTTTTTAAAATGGAATTTGGGTTCCTAACTTCCAAAGGCGTTTCTGAACCTCCAAGAAGATTTCTGAAGGAATAAGTTCTGTAATGGTCTTTCTTTCCTGCTGAGTGCTTCCAGATCTGCATAAATCTTTGGCATCAGCAGAAGGATTTGGTCCCAAAGAGAAGAGCCTTCTACCAAAAATCTTCTCCTAGCTTTATAAAATAATATCTAGTTGAATAAGGAGTGACTTGAAAATCTTATTTAAGTCTGGAGATGTGTAAGTAATATTTTTGCCGTTATAATAAGCATCAGGGTGATTAGACTGAAAAGGATTTTAATTTTATGGAAAACTGGGAAGTTACAAAGAGCTGAGGTGATTGAATATAGACAGCTGACAAATTCTCAGTTGGACAGTGCAGAGTTTGAGGAGTGCTCGGTGTTTCATTATAATGAACAATTAGTAAAGAAAAAAAGTCCTACTGGTTAAACCTTAAAAGACATAAATTTTAAAGTACCATCTCATAAGCCTATTGATTTGATAGGTTTTATACAGATTGATTGAGTCCTCAAGAACTAAGGTGATCTGAGTTCAGAGTTATATTTTTTCATCAATGCTGATGATGAGGGGCAAGAGGGAGACTTCACTCACTGTGCATGGATCCATTATATTTGGGATGGAGGTTAGCCTTCAGCTGTGGTCTGTTCTTGTGTCAGCTGGATGCCCTGTGGTCTGAGGTGATCCAGCAGCTTTTCTTAACTTACAGCACTGTCTGAGTTCATATTCTTACTGGTGTACATGATTTTATCTGCCTCTGGTCACTCTGATAACATTTATCTCAGAAAGGGGAAAAAACCAAAACAAAAGAATTACAATTTCTACCCCCTAGATAATTTTCTGGATATTTCCCTGCTGTCAGTCGCTGGGATGAGGCCAAAACTGTCACTCACTCTTCCGCAGAATACTTCTGAAATTCGAAGGCGAGCATTGAAAAGCTAATTTCAAACTGGAAATCACCTAAATTTGTTATTAAGAATAGAGATAACTGCAATCTGAGGTTCTTTGTCTGTGCAAAGTCTCATATACAGCTATTATGTTTTATGGACTCCAGAGCAGAGGGCAAGAAGGATGAGCAGATGTGGAGCTTTGGATATTTTTAAATGGTGTCAGGGAAAGTAAAGAGACACAGCTTTGCTCTTCCCCTCAGCTCCAGTCTCAAGTAGGTATATTTCAATGGCCAGGGTATTATAACCAATGGTTTTCACCAAGATACCCATCTCTGAACTCTCAT
The DNA here is from genome assembly GCA_020466415.1 of Ammodramus savannarum pratensis. Taxonomy (NCBI): domain Eukaryota; kingdom Metazoa; phylum Chordata; class Aves; order Passeriformes; family Passerellidae; genus Ammodramus; species Ammodramus savannarum. The sequence goes on along the minus strand of JAHXMQ010003319.1, from coordinate 68,615,744 downwards.
TGCTCCTAGAATCCCCTCAGCTGGGGAATCTGCATCTCCTTGCAGTCCTTCCTTCCGAAATTCAGTTTAGCATTGCACCATTTAGAATATGTGTAGGGCACAGTGTCCATCAGGGGGGAGTATTAGAGCATGGAAAAGGAAATAATTTACATTGCACCAGAATGTGAGGAATGTTCAGTTTCTAATGCTTAACAAAAAGTGGTATGGAAGGTATAATTTTAATTTCCATTCTCTGTCAAACAAAACCCACACACACCAGTAAGTCTGGTCATTGGAAAAACCCCTCAGTACACAAAAAAAGCATTTTGCACCTGTTAGATCAGTGTGCAAAATCCGCCTTTCTGTTTTTAACCATGTGAGCAGAAAGCAAGGCAAAGATCACTTTCCAATACAGGTAAAAAAGAGCCAGTGTGTGAAAGGACTGTGATGTTTCTATCAGCTCTATTGTTAATTTTCTGATTGCTTATGGCTTTTTTGTACTTCAATTTACAGCCACCACTTCCTCGTGTGCGTTTTAATGATTTGCTCTTCCAAATGGTGCTTATCAAATTAGCTTATTCCAGAAAAAGAATCGATCAGGTAGTCCTCCTCAATCAGTCTTATTCCTTGAATGACTTCCTTATGTATGAAAAGGCAAAAATTATCACTTTTGATTACTCTTAAATAATTTATGAAAAAAGTGTTTAATTATTAAATTAAGTGGCTTTTGCTCCTAGTGCCTTTTGATGTATTATTTTATTTCATTAACACAGCTTTTGCTTCAAAAATTGAAATACCCATTTTTTATTTTTGTATTGTCCCTTAGACAGAAAAATGGTAAAAAAATTTTAGATTACTAGTGGAGATTTTGCTATCCGCAGTTTCAACTTTTTAAATCTGTAATCACATAAATGTACTTGATATTAAAACTGAATTTTCAGTGAAAGGATTCTAAGAGTCTTTTTGTTTCATTATATTACTGGGAGAATAAACCTACTGGTTTTCATATGCCCACCTAAGTTTGCTAGCATGGTCTTAGCGTTAGAATATTAATTATTGCAGTGTTTTTATTAATACTTAGTCTTACATCATTTGAAGGAGTGAATGCAAACAAAACATTGAGTTTCTTTATTACAGCTTAGGTTTTGGAAAAGAAGTAAAAAGGGGTGAAATAACTATGTGGGAAAAATAGAGAAAAAAATTGTGACTCTAGTAAGAAGCGAGAAGGTAATTTTAAAGGAGAAGATAAAGGAAAGAGAAGTAATTAGATTGAATTCTCCCCAATATAGATTTTCTTCTCACTAACATTAATGGAAATCTACTGCAATTGGAATGGATGTTCTTATTTACTGGTGATTTTGCAGGGCTGTGTGATTAACAGACATTCTGTGCATCAGATTTGGGATGTGTGAGTAGAGGAGAAGCTGGTGATGCCATTTGTCCTTCCCATGTGAATAAATCAGGTGCATAAAGCAAGGAAGGGAGTGCTAACTACCATTTCTATAAAGGAGAAATCAGTTCATGTTTTCTGTCTAATTTGTTTTAAATTACCTCTGAGCAGCCCGGTGGGCAATAGAAAACAATGATGTTGTTAATGGCTGAATATTTATTAGTGCAGACAGCGTGTGCTTATACAAATGTATTGTGGAGATGGCGAGCTGTGATTGAGGTCTGGAGGTGCCACCCTGTGGAACCAATGCACTGATGGTGAGCCCCAAAGATCCCATCTCAGTGTGAGTTTTGTCACAGGGAGTTCTGTCAAACCTGAGCTTTTTAAACAAAACCACATTAACTCTTTGTACTGTGAGCCTTTCGTGGTGATTGTGTTCTTTCTCCTGCAATTCTCCTCTTTTGCATCTGTCTGGTTTTTCAGAAACTACCCTGTGTGAAGGTGTTTAGCATTTGCTGGCCCCTTTTTACCCTTCTGTCACATTGATCATGATAGCCTGCCTGATTCTTTTTCCAATTGAAGCAATTGTTGTGACTCTGATACAGTGACTTATGGCAATTATACTTGCACTCTGTTTTCTTTACTTTTTTCTTTCCTTGAATAGAAACAGAAGGTTTAAGTTTCTGATACTTGTGAAAAATTCTCTCTATTCCAGTAACTAGTTGAACCCCAAAATCAAAGCATCAAGTTTTATTAATCAAAACTTGGACAAATCCTAAATATTAATAGCTTGCTTAATAATTAAAAAATCCATGAAGAATAGATTTTTAAAGTGTGTGAGTGCAATGGATATGACTACAGATGGCTGACTAGAGTGCAGACCTGCCTTGCTTTAATTTTTCTATCCAGATGCTGAGCCTTGGTGTTTCTATCGTGGCATAGAGATAGCAAGGCCTCCTGAATTATTACTAGCATATAATCTGAATTTTACAAATCTAGTTCAGACATTTCTGATCTGGCCTATAGCCAAGCTCATAAAGAATCACTTGAACCTGAAGGCCATGGAATTCCATAAGCAAAAATGTGACTGGGTAATCAGAGCTATGCATGGGACAAGAAAAATAAAAGATGTGCAGGTTTCTGTAGTTGTGATGGTTGCCTTTTTTTTTTGAGTACAAGTTTTTGTGTTACTTAATATTTAGTTAAGATATATCTGTAAAGAGTGTGTTAGCTACCCATAAGGTCAGCAGAAAGTATTGCCTTAATATTGGCAGTATATGTAAGATCTGGATATTTTAAACTCATATTCTAGAAGTGCTGCTCTGCAGCAATACAGATCCAATCTGGCTGCCAGATGATTTATAAGTGAAAGTATGTCTCCAAATTTTGACATAATTTCCAACAGTTTTCTCTCAAATTGCTTTAGATTTGATAAAGTTACTGCCAGAACAAAGTATATTGTCTTTGCATTAGTCTTTTGAAACAAGGTTATGTTTTTATTTTATTTCTAATAAGTAATACATACTGTGAATAATCGTTCTTTTTTAGAGATGACTGCTAGAGCAGCTTGGATTTTATAATAATTCATGAGAAATTAATAAGCACTCATAATGAATAAACTTAGGGACAGTTTAATGACTATTTATCAGCAGTTCATGCACAACAAATCCAAATGTTTATCAAAGATGTTCATAAACATAGTGCACAAGCAGCTTTAATGAACTGATAAAGAACATTAATGAACATTCATTATGAATTTCCCTTTGCTGGGAATGACATCCTCACAGGAGATCTTAACTTTTCAAATTACTTTCCTTTTAAATAAATGTGGACATTTAAAAAAAATGCTAGCACTTGAGATAGGAGTGAACACAAAATACAGATTAAATTTCTTTATTGAGACCAGGTATAGGCTGTGTTTGCATCTGAAGCCACCTGCTCTTGTCATGCTTCATATGAGACATCCTCAGAGACCTTTTTGCCAAAGGATTTGTAGAGTTGTCATCTCCTGGATTGTGGATTGATGTCTTTGGTGTGGATTTCATGACTGACTATTTGCCACAGAACTTTGAGCTGTTCCTAGAAAATTCTGTGCATTAAATTCTGTCTTAAATGTTAGTGGAAAAATGTGTGTTTCTTCCTGCCTCTCACAGAAGCAATGTTAAGTAGAATTTCAGTGCAGCGAATTAAGTAAAAAGTTCAGGGGACTGTAAACTTCCTCAGTTAATGGTTCAGTTATATCTTAAAAAAAAAGGAAAAAATATTTGAAGTTAGGAGCTATATATTATTCCTCTTGATTATCATTTCACTGTTGAACAATGACTACATGCATGTTATATTTTATTCAAATCACATTCATACTCCAAAACAAAAAGCTCCCAAAGTATTTGTTATTTATCGTGGTTCATTTTCATTGATGACACCATTAGTCATATGTAGACTAATCTCTTTTCACAGCCATAAAATGCAGCAATGGGTTCCATGTTATTTCTAGCAGCTGACAGAATGGGATTTCTTGTGCATTTCAATCGTTGGGAGTTTTTAATGAAAACAGGATTGCTGAGAATGTGCCCATGGTCTGTGATCAATTCCAGGCCATATTCTGGAATCCTCCAAAGACAGTGGCTGTGTCCAAAACCTTCACAGGGTTACAGGAAAATTCAAAATTGAATTGTGTTAGGAGGGCTGTGGCATGGGCAGGGCCTGTGAAGTCAGATTGGGTCATTTAGGTTTTCAGTGTAGAAATTAACAGTATGAGGATGTCTATGGTGGTGCTTTTTTTTTTTACACTTTTTTTTTTTTTTTTCTCACCAAGCTGCATATAAATCTTTGATCTTAGGTAGGTTTTCTGTTTTCCTGCATGGAAAAAAAAAAGTTCTACCCTGACAGGATCATTCTTACTTTTTTGTCAAGCTAAATTGAACATCTGTGGTTCAGGTTTTTTATCTAATGGACACACACTAGACAGACTGGCTTCTCAATAATACCATTATTTAAGAGAATGAAGTCTTTTAATGTAGTGTATATTTTGAATTTGGACAGGTCGGATCAATAATGTAATAACTGTTCCCTTTTGATTTCACCTGGAAGGTCCTGACTCTCTACCACAAAGTGCCACCAGCCATACATTTTGTTTTTTGTCTTTGGCACCAAGCCTGCAATCTTGCAATACAACATGTCAAGAAGAATTTTGCCCAGAATTGTGGAACAAATTAGAGGTAGACAGGCATTTAAAAATAGATTTGATTTGCTGTATTTTGCAAGCTTTCTGAGGCAAAGTGATAAACCACAGCAGCTTATCACTCTGCATGTGCTTGACAATGTTTCACTGTCTTTAAAAAGTGTTTACAAAACAGGAAAAAACCTATCAGTTTGATACAGATTTGTAATATCAGAAATGCTGAATCATGGATCTAAATAATCTCTGTGTATAAAAGCATTACATGTTGAATGAATTAATTGTGTATTACCTGGAATTTCCACAGGTTGCTATTTTCCCCACTGTTGCCTGTATAAAAAGTTTAAAAGGTTTGGGCTTTGTTGAACATTATGGGGTTTTTTATCTTTTTTTTTTTTCCAGAACTAAACTAATTTAAAAAAAATTCTTTATTTAAACAGTGTTTACTGAACTTTCCATTTTCCATCTTGTAGTGTAAAATTTAAGTTTTGATGGAAAGTTTTGATAGCAAAACCCATAAGAAGGAAAATAGGATGTAATTTGATGAGTGAAAGGAAAACAACATCTAAACCAGTCTTTATTCTCCAAGACCAAAGTGCTTAACATTGGACTTGTTTTAGGAACACTAAATATGTATGAGGCAGAGATAAAAAGACACAGTAAAATTACATAGAAAGAAATCTTGAGATTAATCAATTCAACATACAAAACTTCATAGACAAAATTTATACTTCAACATAACCAATGCTAATAACTTATATTAAAAAGAAATCCCACCCAAAGTGGGTTCAGGTCTGCATTTTTGGATGGGGATTAGAAACAAATAGCACATCATAATTGAGTCTTTTCAAAAGAGGAACTCCATAAATTGAATAATTTTTATTATTCAGAGCTGAAAAATAGGCAATATAATATAGATGAAATAATAGAAGTCCTTTACATTTTTCAGCATAGAAGTAAATTTATTAATTATGAGCTGGTAGCAACAGAAAGCTTTCTTTGAGATATGATGGAACAAAACCTTCAGGCAAAAATACAATAAAGTACAATGAGCTCTTACCTGATCAAAACAGGATTGGCAGCCTTTAGTTTGGGTGGGAGAAATAGATGATAAGCACAGTTTAAGAATGAATGCACATGCAGCCTGCACAGAGCAGGACTGTGGGATTTTGATAATCTCACAGGGATTATTTAAAATCCCAGTAGGCTGAAAAAATTTAGGCCTCTTTAAAAGTGTTGTGAGAGAAGAAAGAAAAAGTAAAGTAGCTCATCCCAAGGAGAAAGAAAGGAAAAATGGTTGCAACAAAAACCTGTTGTTAGAGGTTTATATGTTTTAAAAATATCTTCTTTCCAAGTCTAAAAATATTAAAATATAAAAAATTTAAAATCAAATATATGCATGTTTGGTTCAAAACAGTGCATCCTAATGTTTTCAATTTATAGTTATTAATGAAAAATTAAATCTTGAAACAGTATCAATGATGTATAAATGTCCTAAGTTTCAAACATATTTGCATTTTGTGAGATTTTTTTCAGTTTTTCTTCAGTTAAACTCAATATACTTTTTTTTAAATGAAATATTTTTAGCAGTTTACTTGCCTTCATTATTTCTTAGACTGCTGATTATTTTTTTTCCTTTTATCCCACACTGAAATCTGGAGTAAACCACAGTGCACTGACTGGAATCTGGGTAAGGAAAAATAAACAGTAGTGGCAAAAGAGACTTTATTTCTTTCACTTTTCTTTTTCTTTCTATTTCTTTCTATTTCTTTTTCTTTATTTCTTTATTTTTTCCCTAATAAACCAGGGAAGTTCTAAGTGAATCCTTGCTTAGGGAATACCATTGCACAGTTGATATTCTTCCCAACTTTGTGCTCTAGAGATTAAATCTCAAGTGAGCCTGTAATGATGTCTGGATCTTTAATTCTATCGATTGCCTCCTCCCATGAGTCCATTTTCTCAATCAGAAATGTCCCTACAGCTGCTTTATTGCAGAAGTATGGAGTGTCCTTTTGCTTTCTCTCTGCATCCACACTGCCAGATTTGCTGGTTTAGAGCATGTTGTAACCTCTGAGATATACAGAAATTCTCAGTTCATTTGGCTTGTTGAATATTTCTCTGCCATACCTGAAGCTTTGGCAGAAGTTGCAGAAAGTTGGAATTTTCTGTGAGGAGATGGGAGGTGTTGGAATGGATGCCCTCAGAGCAGTGCACTGGTTGTTCATCAGTTTCTAAAATAATTTTGCCCCTTGTTCTGTAACATCTTGTGTAAGCTTTTACTTTCATAGCAGAGTTCAGAGATATAAAATTGCAGCACTTTTACCAGTCACCCTCTGCCTTCTTTTCCACTCTTTATGGCGTGTGGGTTTACATGAGGTGTTTCACCATCCTACCTTTCCTGCAGCTTCGTGTCACCTTTGTGTTTTTGCTACTCAAGAAAGGGGCATTTATTTACATTTATTCACATTTATTTCTCACAAGTGAGCATATCAACCTGCTTAGCTGAAGTTTTTCCACAACAGCAGAAGGCTGTGGAGTTTGTGCACAGGATTTAGCAACAACCCTGTTTCCTTAAGGTATTTTTACTACCAGCTGTACTTATCATTGCCTGGGTTTTTTTCAGTGTATATAAAATAACTTTTTGCCAAGTCATTGTCACTTGTAAAGCACCAATGTAGTAAAATGTAAGTGCTGTATTTCTTGTGGATTTACAGAGCTTCAGCCTTTCTACCTTTGGTACAAGTCAACAAGGACTTCTTGGCAGGGATGTGGTTTTAAAAGAGTGGATTATTCTTTTGAAATGCTTTGATCACTGCAGTCATATTGTTGAATCTTTTATCTTGCTGGTACATTGATTTTAGCCAAAGATTGCCTTTCGTGAAACTCTGAACTTTAAAAGCAGCTCAGTTTCAAGGAAAAATATTCTGTGAAACATCTGAAAGCTCAGGTTTGATCTTTTTATGTGCATATTGCTTCTGACTTATTTTCTGTGGGGCTGTTGTATAATGCTTGTGCCTCTAAAATGTGAATTATTCACTACCAGTATGGAAAAAATTGTGAAAATTTAAAAGTGCATGTAAATAATCACATAATTCTGACTTTGAGTTGTGAAAGCTTTGTTTTGTTAATTAGTTACCTGAGCAAACCATCTCTATGTCTTGCTGTTGCTATAGATATTGAAACACACAATTCAAGGGGTGAATGTGTGTCATATATAACCTTAAATTGTTTTTCTTAATGTCTGTTATTCTTTGGTATTCTCTAGAAGTTTCTCAACTGGACTACATAAAACACCTTACACATTTTTTAAAATGTGTTGAAAGAAGCACAAGGAAATGCATGTTTGCCTGGAAAGCAGGGCAAAGAAAGATTTGGAGTGGATATTAAAGCAGTATTACTATACTGCATAATTTCTAGTATAAGTGGGATATTCACTAAATAGACATAAGATAAGAAAGCACATTTGAATTCTGTGGCTCTGCTCTGCTCTGGTGTGTGTTCCTGAGTTTGAAGTACTGAATTTCATGCCACTGGTACTAACTATTAGCTTTATTATGTGAATTTTAGCAGAGCATAAAATGGCAGGAGAAAGCCTTGACATTATTTTTCTCTCTAAACAAAATAAATCTGAACCAAGCTGTTCTGCACAGGCACTGCAAGATTGCAACTACAGGATGAGGTCTGAAAACCTGATCTGAACAGCCAGGAAAAATTAAATAATCTGTGTTTAAGTCAAGGTCAGCCTGTTCTCCCAGAGCACTCCAGTATTGACATTTCTGTTCTCTCTAAAAGCTGCATCTCAGAAGTCTTCATTTCAGGAGATATTCCCAAATGGATGCTGAATGTGAAAAATATACAGAGCTTTCAGAAGCACTGGAGCTTCACAGCCTATACCAAAGCGTGTGAAAATTAATGTCTTGATTTAATATTCATGTATAAATTCAAATTATTGAGATTTTCTTTTCTAAGAGTGTCTTAAATCTTTTATATTTACTAATTTCTAGAATTAAGGGAAAAGGATACAATATTGCTTTACATTTCAATTGTCTAAGGTTCCCTTAATAATGCTGGACATTAACCATTTGACCAGAGGGAAAAAGAAAATTTGATGCCATATCTAAGTCTTGCTGTTAAGCTGTATCAATTTCTTCATTAGAATTAATATGTAGGAATTAAGATAAATTTTCCCTATCTTAATTGGATAAGTATCTGTGAAAAAGTGCATGATTCCAAATGCAGTTGAAAAATCTGTTTCTTCCATTATCTTTCAATACTCTGTGGGACTAAAATTTGGGTAGCAATAGAAGTCTATCTTTTAATTGTAAAAAAATCCCAAAAAACTAAATGCAGCCTAAGATTTTTTTAAAAAAACACAGCCAATAGTGTCCTTTTTTTGGTGGAACTGTAAAAATCAGTTTTAATTCATTTATGAAGCCAGTAGTAGCCCTGTTGTAGTGTTCCCACTCAAATAGCTCTTTAAAAAGTGGCTTCACAGTTCCAAGATGCTCCTCACAGACAGAAGCATTGCTTGTTTTGTGTGCTCGTTTTGCTGTAATTTGCTCTTCCAGTCTCACCCTGTGCAGCTAAAGTTCCAAAAGCAGTGTATTGCTAAGCAATTCATACTTCTCTAACACCTTCTTTATCTTTGAGCACATTTCTTTGCTTTCTACATTTAGTGTCAGGCTCAATCAGCCTGTTTTTGTCAGGAGGTGTTCCAGTGTTCCCTAATGTTTTCCTGGGACATTTTTGTCTATGTTCTTAATTCATTTTTCATTCAAATCTGCAGGTTTATTTTCTGTTAATTCTGTTTGTAACAAATTCATTCATTCCTGCAAATATGAGGCAAGTAGGTTAGTTTGTCAGATTATCTTTTTAGGCTGTTTAACAAAATAAAGCCGTGAAAGCCTCTCTGTGAAAGCCCATGAAATCTGTGGCAAACTCATGTTAAATTATTTTCACGTCACAGGATTTTGCCTGTTCACTGTGCCAGCATTTAATTTCTTAATTACAGATTCACAGGATACTCTGGGTTGGTATCATCCAGTCCCACTGTAAATGGGATCAAACCCTCCAGGTTGGTGTCACGAGCACCATTCACCAACCAACCGAGCTAAATGTGCTTTAATCACACTGACAGCATCTTTAGCTGAGCTGCACTAAATCCAGGAATCAAGCATGCATTTCCAGCCAGTCTTACTGTCCCAAACCAGGACAGTAAGGGATGGGAAGACGGGTACAGCTGGTTTCATGAAATAGAATCTGAACAGAGATTAATTTGTGACTGACATTGACCCGAGGCTGTCTTGTCTGACACGACAGGAGCTGCAGAAGGAGATGTGTGAAAAGCCAGGGCTGAAATACCAGCCCGTGTAAATGTCATGGTGGTTGTGCATCGCACGTTCCATCGTGGGAAATTAAAAGGTTAACGACAATCCCTGTTCCCAAAACAATGCACTTTGCAATTTTAAATGTTTTGTCAGCAAAAGGAAAACAATATCTAGGGGAGCATGGGGGAAAACAACAAGCCCTCCTAACATCTGCTCTGGTTTTTATCATGAAATGAGCTCGGGAAGACACAACAGAATTGAGAATATTTGAGAATATTTGAGAATATTTGCTGGGTGTGCTCTGCTGTGACTCAACCTCAGGGGCGCAATAAACTCAGAACAAGTGCTCAGAAACAGATCAAAGATCCAATGAATTATTTTGCATTTTTAACCTCTGACCAAAGCACCCTATCCTGAATGCTGCTGCTGCTAATTGGAGAGCTTAAAGGATAAGTAGCACACAGGGACAAGCATTGCCATAGGAAAGTAAAACTGTGTGATTCATTATGGCATATTCCCTTGTCTATTCAATGTGTTTATGTAAAATGTTTTTTTAATTCTTTCAGCAATAATATTAGAACTTTTCCCCTATTGAGTAATATTTAAATTCATGAATATGCAAATTTTAAAGGTGAGAATGTGCATAAATATCCATTGAGCTTATTGCTACCTACATAAAAAATTAAGCACAAATTTCAGTGAAAATTGTTCACTTACATTTTTCACAGTTTAGGGGCAAAAGTTGAATTTATTTTGAAATCTAGGTCCATTTTGAAGAGGTCAATACTTAAGCCAACTACATTTTCAATTTACACAATGGTTTATAACCCAATGATATTTTTTTAAAGTTCATTGAAAAGTCAATGTGTTCTTTTCAGTCTGTCTGGAATAATAAGATGGCTCTGGATCAAGTTGGCTGTCTGTTAATTGTTGATGATTTGTATAAATTGATACAAAATACTTTGAATTATATGCACTCAATTTGATGACATTTTTTGGTTTTTTCCCATGTTTTGATGACTAGTTACCAAAATATGTGAAATACTTTCTAATGCCATAACAAACTTAAAAAACAGGGAAAAAAAGTGCTACTGAATTTTAATTTCATGAACTGAAATTGAAATTCATATCAGTTCAGCACATTTCAACAACCAAATACAACTGAATAGTGAATAAATGCTTTCATTTGCATGTATAATGGTTTCCTTAAACAATAACAGAAGTGCTTCTTTATACATATGAAAATCCTAGGGTATGAATTTGATTGAAATAAATAGGTTTTGTTAGTTAAATTAATAGTCTTAAATCCTTTATCTTGTGTACTGACAAGATTGCTCTGACCAGATTTCTCTTCTTTCTGTTGGTTCAACCCTGTACCCAGTGAGGTGGAGCTGGGAACTTGAAATTCACTCCAAATTTCAGGATGCATTTATCAGCCTTTACCTGGCGGTAAGAAAGTGTTATGATCTCCAAAATTCTACATTTTATGCTATTACTGGATTTAAAGAGAAAAATATGAAAGTAGAAGGTGATTCCTTTTAAAGCTAATTATAGTCTGTGTTGTTTTGTATTAAAAGAAAAGCCTCCTGATTGCCACACCTGGGTATATGATCTGTAGCTTTAGATTCAGAAGACATTTTGGTCATAAATTCCTTTAGCATCAAAATATGACCTCAATGTCTTGATTTTTCTTTTCCTAACCTTTTGATCTTGCTTTTTTATAATAAATAGTGATGGAAATTTATTGCTGTTAGTTTGGTCATTCATAGCAAATAGAATAATTTCAGAATTTACAGTCTCATTGTATAACAAAAAAGATTAATACTCAGAGAATGACCTTTATTAATTACCTATAATTTGTCAGCTGGCACATTAGGGTTTGGTTTGTTGCTTTGTAATTTTTCTAAATGAAAAACTCCTGCTTAACGTCATCAGTAGCAATTAAAAGAATTACAAATGGCATTTTCCTTTTTTTAGCATAAGGTCAAGAAAAAAAAAGGGATGCCATTTCATTAAAATGTAAATATGTCAAGTGAAATTTAGATAACTGAGTATTAATGATTTAATTAACAGGATGAAACCTTTCTAAAAGCAAAGAGAATATTTATTAATCCCAGTCTGAGCGCAGGTAATAACTGATTTCAATGGAGAAATGCTGTCTTCAGTAAGCAAGTCTTTTCATAAAATCACAAGCTTGAATATATAATGGTTTATCTTTAGTGAATATATTCATGGAAAAATAAAAGCTGAATAAAATTGAAAGAAAACTATCAGCTGTATCACAATTTCAGGTTAGGCAATTTAGATTTACTTCAATAGGTATTCTAAATAAAGCTTTGATATGTTTCATGAAAGAGAAGTGCAATTTGCTATTAAATTGGTCTATTTACATAAGTTTTGAGAGGGATAACCATTCTCAGTAAAAAAGTAAGCACTTGTACTCTATATAGCTCTGAACATTAATGATTATGTGCCAAATACATCTAGCAAATACATTTCTCTTCTGTAATTCCAATAGAGTTGCTGAATTCAGAGATTAATTCAGTTCTGTGTGCTTCAAGATCAATGACTAAAACCACAAGAGATGCTGGTCCTCAAACACCAGTGATAAGCATATCAATTTAATATGCTGGCCCTCAAAACATTTGTCTGTTTGTCTTTAATTCTGGATTTACCCATGGCAGACAGGCAAAGATTGTGAACTTTGTTGGTGAAGTTAACCTGTGTGTTTGCAGACATCTCTGTGATGCTGAAGCACTCACAGTGCTCAATGGTCAGGTTGTACAACAGCTGCTACAATAGTTGTTGTTCAAATGTGTAAGCATTGTCACTCCACTTCTAGACATGTGCAATGGCTTTTAACAAAGTTTGGATCATTTTCCTCATTTCATCCCTTGAACAAATTGACCAAATGGTGTCAGGATGGCTGTGAAGGAGGCTGTGCACTCACTCAGTTGTGCCCACTGCAGCTTTCCAGGTACCTCAATCAAAGCACAAAACTGCAGTTAAAGCTTTTCACAAAGCCTGTTTGCAGCCAGCAAACTGCATCTCCAAAGCAACATTAGTGCAAAACCTTAGAAGCAAACAGGGCATTTCTTTAGCATTTCAGTACAATTTGTCACTCCTTTAGGCTTCCAGCTCATGAGAGTTTTTCTCTGTGTCATTAACACATCAGTTGTGTGCCAGAACCTCTGGGTGCTTTGGTACACCTTCCCTGGTGCTGTGACTCTGCCTTTTGCTATTTGTGCTGCCCCACTGTTTTATTTCACTTGTTATGGTCCGCAGCTGAGTCCCCTCTCATTTGCAGATTTGATTTATTAGAACAGCAGACTTCACATGGCATCCTAGAAAAAAAATATAGTTGTGTTGATCTGGCATTGGACAGGAGGATGGATTACAAATGTCCTATTGAAGTTTATTTGGTGTCTACTCTAAGGCATTCTTCTGAGAAACCAGAGACTTGGAGAGGTGCATTTGTAGCTGGGTTAAAACTTGACTGGATGGCAGTGCTATGTTATGGACTGGAATTTTAGAGTTTAGAGTTTTAGAGGTCTTTTGGCAACCTTAATGATTCTGTGGTGCTCTGTATATATTTTATGTAATTAGAACTGCCATTCTGGATTGGACCTCAGCAAAGATGAAGGTGAAGTGGCACCATGGGACTTGCATCAACAAGAGAGGATAAGGAAGTTCAAATTATTGCTTGTCCAAAAAACCTGAGTATTTCCTCTTACAATGTAGAATAGTAGGTTAAACATTGTCTATAATGCATTCTGGGCATTTAATTTATTAATTATATTTATTTTAAATAGTAAAGAGCTGTTTAAAATTGAGCAGTCATGTTATGCCATTTGCTTTTTGGAGTCCATTAATAAAAGAAAATGGAAATAAACAGAATTAGAGACTTCTTCTCACTTGCAGGACCAGTGGATTAGCAAGGTGCCAAGTAAAGCTCTGGATGCAGAATTTCCATTGGAAATGCAGAGATGTGTGTGGGCTGTGGTGGTTTGAGGTCAGGCAGGCACTGAGAGGCAATTCCAAGGGCATTGAGCAGTGAGAGAAGACTGAAATACCTTCTGAAATTCCTCTCCAGTCACTTCAGCAACATTAATACCCTGAAAGCTGCTCAATTTGATGAATCAAAAATTCTACGGTACAGGAAAAAACACGTTTTGTGCATTAGATCTCTGTTTCTCTGTCATAATTTTGAAGGATGATCATTGCTAGAGCAATAGTAAAAAAGTAATTTATTTACAGTGCCAGTGAAGAATTCTGCTCCTAGTCAGTTCTGTGAGAATAAAATTAAGCCAGACCAGTGTTCAAAGACAGAATATTTTCTTGACTCTTGAGAGTTATATTCAAGCCCAAAAAAACCTCAGAAAACACTTAAAAAAAATTAATCTTCCAATGGTAGAAATGTCCATGAACAAATTATTCTTTCATATTAACTGCTGCACGCCTACATTAGTCTAAAATAAGAATATGTTTTCAGGTATTGTATGAATAATCCTTATGAAGCAGCAGGATTGTTGGCTCGTGGCTATTGCTAGATTCTAGTGGTATCTGTTGATAAATGTTTGTTTTCTTACAGTGGTGATGTTTTAATAGTAGCCACTGCAATAAACTTCTTAGTCTTCTTTAATCAGCACTGAATAGAAAGATCATTTTAAAATTAACAGTAAAGCTTTATTGCATTTATGTTAGGTCACCAAAGATTGCAATAGTCACGGAGTTTCTAAAGACTGCTCATTTCTAATATTACTGTATTTTAGAGGAGTATTATTCTAATTGTTCATCTCTCAATATGCGGAGATTATTATTTAATACATTTCAGTCAAATTGTGGAAAGAGCAAAACTCACTGACACTTCTGAGCCCTCTATTCACCAATGTCTTTATTATAACAGTTTCTCAAATGTAATTGCTCTGAAATTCATTTTCTAATCCTACAGTTTCAATTGTTGGCCAAAGATTGAATTAGGAACAAGAGCCTCAATACTCAGAGGATTCTCTGAGGACTTGGACTGAGGCATTGCTGTTGTGTGAGCAACTGCACAGAAATTGTGCCTTTGACCTCAGTTTAATTGCAAAAGATGGTCTGTAATAAGAATTTGTATGTACTGTAAATAAATGTCAGTTGGTGTATGAACAGGCTAATTTATTCATTAGAATAACAATAGCAAAACAAAAGTAGTGTTCATAAATAAATAAATAAATTCATTAGAATATATTAGAATATTAGAATATTCTAATATATTAGAATATTAGAATAACAATAGCAAAACAAAAGCAGTGTTCATAAATAAAAGCCAAGCATATGTTGAGGCTGAGGAAGCACTGTGGCTGTGTGGTTCCTCCAGTGAATATTTTGGCACCCAAAGTTACAGCTCTGTCTGAGGAAATGCAAATGAAAAAGGGGAAAAACAAACTGGAGCACTGTTACTGGGCTGTTGGTATCAGAGTTTCTCAGCAATCAGACTGGGGACCAATTTAAATAAAATTTTTTTGAAGTGAATTTCTGAAATTCCAGTGAGCAAAACTGGAGCACACAGCAGATAAAAGAGTCAAAATAGCCATATAGTCAGAAGGGAATAATTTTGAGGATGATAATTTGCTCTTTTTTAAGAAGACCTCCTTAAGGATTTTCTTTATAACAATATTTCACTTGAAGTTGAAGGAAAAGTGAAAGTGGTTTTAGAGAATGAATAATAAGGTTCAGATTTTTTTTCCTAATCTGCTCTGCATACATGCTCACTGAAACATAATATCAGATATTTAGGGTTTAAATTTTTGTAGTAATGCACACACCAAAATCACTCAGCTTTACTTGGTTGGCATGTGGGGCGTTTTGTTTGGGGGGGTATTCTGTTTTTTTGGTTTTTTTTTTTGTTTTTTTTTTTTTTGAGTTTTGGCTATTTTTTCTGCTTCTATGGGAAAAAAATAATCTTTTTTTTTTTGTTTTTTTCCCAGATTGTCCTAACAAAAATAAAGCAGAATCCAGAAATGAAAATAGTAACTTCGTTGAA
>JAHXMQ010003319.1:68549270-68570715 GCA_020466415.1 Ammodramus savannarum pratensis | reverse complement strand
GCTTTGTAGAGGAGCATAAAACACTGTGAATTTTGTTTGAAACTGAGAAATGTCCCATCGATTGATGCGGGGCAGAAATGTTTGTTAACGTGCTGCAATCCTCGATGAAAAAGCTCCAGAAATGTCGTGATGTAGACAGGCAATATATATATTCATACACACACAGTCACATATCCAAAAAACAAATAAAAGAAGTAATGGGAATAACATTCCCCATTTATTTTGCCAGTTATTTTCCCAACACTATATTCTTTTAAATAATTCCTCATCTTCCTGCTGTTTTTCTAGACACACTTTTATTTTCTGGTCTTCTGAGTTAGATGTAAGATGATATGGATTGCAAACTAACATTTTGGGGCAAAACCTTAAAAAATAAAAGAAGACCTTAATTTTTATCTCAGAATAACTGCTTGCCAGTTAACGTTTTGGCATATCTATCTATTTTTTAAGATGAAAAAATATATATGTGTATAAAGTCTGGTGATAGCACACTGCTGAAATGTATTTAGACTTCACAGGGTATCTCCATCTTTTTTCTCATTTTCATTGGTCACATTTTTAAAATTTCATTTGTAGTTATTATTATTACAGACTTGAACAAGGAATTGCATATATTTCTGGTCTTTCATTAGAGGTACATTTTTGTGTTTGCATACTTTTTTTTTCATTCCATGCCCTTGCTTACCTTTAAATTGCATATATTCGGTCCAGCCTATAGTAGTGAAAGTTATGTGCATTTCACTGACTTTTATATTTGCTGCATCAACTTACCCTTCACATTAGTGCATGATCCTTGTCAGAAAGCTTTAAACATGTGATCATGTTTCAGCATTTGGCTTTGAAGACAGTAATAGGGGTATTGAGCAACAAAATGATAATCAGGAGTTTTAGAGGTCGCTCATTATAAACTGCATAAATATTTCATAAATTCCCCACTGTTTACAGATAGCAAGAGTTTAAAAATAAATTGCAGATATTCAGTGTATAATGCATCTGATCTGGGTGTTAATGCTTGTTGGGTTTTGGTTTTATTTTAAAGCTATCTACATGCTCATGTAAATTCTAACCTCTAGGTGTATATAGCTTCATAACAGCAGAATAAGTCATGATAAAATTTCCAAGGATTATTGCATGAAAGTTCATCTACACTGTCAAAATGAGTTATTTTTCAAATAAGTTAAAACATGCCTCATCCTAAATATCCTTAAATCAGTAAGAAAATCTTCTTGCATTATTTTTTCTGGGTTTTAGGTATGCATGTTTAGATGTACAACGGATGTAGAGTTATATAATTTTCAAGAAGAATAGAAGAATGTCTGTTTTGGAATTGAGCAGTCTCAACATTGGCATGAGATGTTTAGATGTATAACGGATGTAGAGTTATATAATTTTCAAGAAGAATGTCTGTTTTGGAATTGAGCAGTCTCAACCTTGGCACGAGGCCCGAGTGTTTGGTACAGAAACTGGATATATACTGAATAGCTCATACATTTTCTAGGACCTTTGCAACCTCATATCCACATGTTGGCCTCATCCCAACTGCACATAAGAGTGGAACACTGATGTCCACAACTCTCCCCTGTAATTTAAAGATAGCTTTTTTTGCATGAATATAAAGAGCTGTGTTGTTTCATAATCAAGCTGTACTAAAACACCAGAGACTGCAGCTGCTGTTGAGCACAAATTTAACTTGTGCCACCTCAGACCCAAAGCTGTAGTGCCATGGGGCAAATCAACACAAAGAAATCCCTCCCAAATTAGATGATCACTCCATTAATGAGGGGTCTGCAGGGTCTTTATTGCCTGCTTTGAAGCCATATAGAAAACTAAAATTCCTATTTCCCTGGTCCCTTGAATTTGCCATCCGGATTTGCACCGTAGAGAGACTGAAAGCCAATTGTTTCAGTGCATTAGTGACTGCAATAATTTAGGAATGAGAACACACAAGTCTTTCATAATAAGCTAAACAGTTTGTTTCAGTCTTGAAGTACTGGCAGGAGATAATATTAAACCAACACAAATGAACTTGCAAAAATCTTACTAGATTGATTATTCCAACCTTGTCTTTCCTTCTTAGCAAAAGTTGAAATATGAAACTAAAAGGACAAAAACCCATAATAACAACTGAAACCCAAACCACACTATCTACATTTTCATCTCAATGGTATTGTGGAGCACACTGGGACCTGACTGCTTGATGTTCTTCTTACTTTCAGAATAACATAAAGCTCACTCTTCTGAGAAGGAATAAGCATTAATTAATTAATTATTGTATATAAGGAAGAAATTCTATGCTATGAAAGTGTGAGGGCCCTGGATCAATTGCCCAGAGAAGCCCATCCCTGGAAGTTGGACAGGGCATTGAGCAGCCTGTTCCTGTCCATGGCAGGGCATCAGAACTAGAGAAGGTTTAAGGTCACTTCCAACCCAAACATCTATTATTCTGTGATAATGCTGTCCAAGCAATTCTAATTTTAATGGTTTTCTAAGCAACTGCTGTTTTGCTATGATAAATCTCTTCTCCTAATGAAAATTCCCCAGCTGTGTGTGGCATAAGAGATTCTACTAATCAGGCTAGTGCCCGTGTGCTCAGAGAAGTTGCTCATTTCACTAATACATATGCTACTATTAAATACTATCATAGAAATAACTATAGTCTCATCAACAGATATCAGTTTTTATGTTCTTAGGTTTTTTCTTTATCCCAAGCCCTTGAAAAACGTTGCAGCTTCTAGTCCTGAAATGAAAAAGGAGTATTTCCAATCTGCAGAACTGCAATGCACAATTAGATTACAAGTCTTTTCAGTGGACAGTTTTGTAAAAGAATTATTACATTCATTGATATGTCTTAAGGAGCAAAAATATTCCTAGTTGTATAGAGATTGTAATGACAAGTTATTATTTCTTTCTGCATATATTGCTAGATATTTAGGAAAATTAGCAGTAAAGGTCAACAGACTAGAGGTGCATTGTAGATTTTTAATTTGAGTTATTTGCCTGAGTCTGTTCAGCTGCACATTGTTCAGTGACTGGCCATTTCGAGTCAAATTACCTGCCTAAATGAGCTGAGCAAAGGCTGGCTCAATTTAGTTACATACTATGAAATTTGTACTTTGAGTTATTCATTTTAGTGAATAGTTTGCTGAAGACTAACATTCAAATAGCATTTACCATTATCTTGTTAATAGGCCTTGCTGCTCTAAATCTACTAAGAATGCAAATAAATGATAATTCTGCGCTCATTAAGGAAATCTCCTGTGACTTACTTTGGTTAAATGCTCCAACAGGCATGTTTAGCACTTCTTTGGGGTTGGTAAAGTTCCAAAAATCTGTAAATTAAAGTTCTGTGGAGTGCTATAAAATATGCATAATGAAACCCTGGATGTAAATTAAGAAGATTTATATTTCGGGATTCTGCTTACGTTATTCAGTCTGAATGCCTCACAGGTTTTTATGAAGCAAATAAACTGTTCTTCTTCTTGAAATTCATTTTGAATGGTCACCATGGATTCATTGTTACAATACTTAATTCACACATTAAAGACTGAATTGCTCTTTTTAATCTATATATCATACTGAAGTGTTAGTGCACAATACCTTTGAAGTCTGGGTGCTCCATCTATGGCAGCAGTACACTGAATTTTCCTGTAGACATAAGTAGTTAAAATAGAGATGGAAACAACTTTTGTGAATGTTCTTTTATTTTAGGCTTATGTGCTCATTTGAGTCACACTTATGAATCCCATTATTCATAGCCAATGAACATTAACTGAAGAAAAGTTTATTTCCAAAGAGCTTTAAATATTTTTTATGAAAATAAGTACAAATTGTAATATAAACTAAAATGCCATGTGGGTTTTCTGTGTGGTTTTAAGCAGGAATGAAGCTAAAACGTTGAGGTTTTGTACAACTGCCACCCAGAGCTGTACATCTGTCAAAGAAATCTTTAGTCTGAAAAAAAGGAAAAGCATGAAGAAAGAGACCCTGAGGTGCAGCTGTTTTCTAGACAGCTTGCTGCTGTCGAATTATTTTGTCCAGGAAAAAACTGTCTTCCAATGTGGAGGATCATATTTTGTATTTTAACAAATTGCTTCATTGATGGTTCGGTTCTAGATGAGTTAAACTGAGTGGTGGTGAGGGTATTTCAGATTTGCTCTGGAACAGAATTGTTTTGATACAACAAAATCAACCACAGAATTTGAGAAAACATATGTATTAAATTACATGCATATATAACCCTGCATGATAAGGCAGCCAAGATATTTTATGATAACATAACTAAATGTTTAGATTGACATCTTATTCCAGATGAAAATTACTATTGTGTTAGAATGCTAAATATATTGCTTAACTAAAAATATTTCCCCATTTTTCTTTTAAATTCTTTAACAGAGGTCAATGTTGGCATTTTACTGAAACCAAAAAATTGTGATTTGATATGAATCACAGTATTTGTGATTCACAACTGGAGAATCATCTATCCCCTATAAAGACTGCCTCGTTCTCTCATAGGCATTCTAGACGTATGATGGAGTTTTCTTTCATTATCCATTTATTTTAATTTCTGGTTATGTTTTGTGGTTTTAAAATCTGCCAACCAATGGAGTCCCAGAATCTCCCCTTCCCCTGGGTGCTTGCCTGCTGCCAGCCAATATTCTGAATATTTTTCAGTCAGCACCAGCTAATTCCCCTGGACTGTTCTTTGGGTCAGCGTTTGCCAAGCAAAGGACATTTACATCACCTGTGTTGTTTTGTTTGATATTTCCTATCTTTACTGTCTTTCTTTTTTGTGACCTTGCACTGCTTGAGAGCCTGATGACTCCAGAGAGACACATACAACAAAACAGAAGATATTTAGCAATTAATTGATTATGAAGGGGCCTTAAATTACCTGGTTGCCTAAGGGAATTAGGCATTATTCCTATATATTCTGTATTCCCCCAGAAGAGTCACAATTTGCTGTGCTGTGAGGATTTGCAGGAAGAGAATGATCTGGGAGATTTTGATTAAGGGACCAAGGGTAGATATTGCTTGAGTAATGGGATTTGTGCCACTCTATTATGTTCCAAATTCAAAACTCAAGATTACATATGACTTTTGTCATTATCCTTTTAATGAAAACTGCAGTATGTGGCTGTGAACACAAATCCTGCTAAGTAAACTCAGGAGAATTCGTTCACTCTACACTGGGATTCCAATTACTGTGGAAAAAATCTGAACAAGAAGGAACTGAGCCTCCAAAACACCACAGAAATTTACTGTAAGGACACAATCAGGTACTTTTTTATTTCATTGGTGGATTCCTTCATTCTTCTGTCTACATTATGTGAGAATAAGAATGAGCAACACAAATTTCTGTAGCAACACTGCCTTTCACCCAAATATCTCCATGGATTTTGAAAGCAGTGATTGATGTCTCACAATTACTGAGGTACTGGAACAAAGCACAGGTGCCCTGCCTGCCTTAGAAATTAATTACAGCCAATGCAAAATTTAAGAACATTGATAAGAAGTAAGACTTGGTTTCAAGAATATATGTTTAGTAGGGAGGTAGCTAGTAATTGTACTTTGAATTTGGCTGCTATTCTGAGGTTAATCAGCTCCCTGAGAACTGCTTCACTGTTTTTGCAGTGACTGGTGACCCTGGTTAACCAGCTGCTGGACTAAGATAATTAAGAACATTTAAGAGACACTTGGAGTGAAATTTAAAAATACATTTATTTCTTCCTCTTTCAACCAGCTACCTCACCAAAGCAAACTATTATTCATGATATTAATTCATAAGAATATAGAAGTTTGTTGTTTTGAAATTTATTGGATTTTGAGAAGTGGTGTAAATGATGACATGTAGACTATTAATAGCATTATTAAGTACTGAATAGTATTATTAAGTACTGAATAATATCTTAGCATCTTGTGAAGTCTATTTATTTATAGTCTAGATGATTGCATTATTCCCATTTAGAAGTATTTGTATTCAACATCGAATATCCAATAGGACATTTTTATTGGCATAGTATAAGAGTTGAAGTATTTTGGGGCCTGAGCAGTGCAAGAGAAAATATTTTATGCTGTATCTTAAAGATTAAAAAACCCTTTGAATCTTGAACCCTTTTTGGTTTTTTTAGATTTTTTTTTGCAGTGGCATGAGTTTCTGGATGTGCTTTCCCATACTGCATCAGAAAGAAAATATATCATATATATTTTCTATCATATATGCCACGAAATTATAT
Source organism: Ammodramus savannarum pratensis (assembly GCA_020466415.1). Taxonomy (NCBI): domain Eukaryota; kingdom Metazoa; phylum Chordata; class Aves; order Passeriformes; family Passerellidae; genus Ammodramus; species Ammodramus savannarum. Next base: position 68,564,482 of record JAHXMQ010003319.1, on the reverse strand, counting down.
TAATTTTTTACTTCATTTTAATTATTTATACCTTAATATTTATGTTGGTTCATTATTCACAGGGGCTTATCCTTCTAACAAAATCAAAAGATAGTTCTTACTGACTTGATGTAACAGTGATGGTAATTGCAGGGATTCCCATGCTCACCATTGCTATGACTGAAATTCTCTGTGCAACTTATTCAAATGCTTCACTGCCCTCTGCGTAAGGGATTCCTTCCTCACATCTCACCTAAAGCTCTCCTCTTTTAGTTAAAATCTGTTCCTGCTTTATCCCAACACTATCTGCCAGTTTAAAAAGTGATATTATTACAAGTACCGAAAGGGTGATGGCTGTCATCAAAATGGCAATGACAGTCGTAATAATCTCAATAAACTTCTCTGCACACAGATCAAACTCAGAGCACTTCCAAAATGAATGGCTGATTAGGGTGACAGCCTTTGGAGAAGAGCAAGATCTACTTTTAAAGTGCTTGTCATGATGGGATTAGTCTATAAATCTTGAAAGGCCTCAGTTTTTACAGAAGGTGATGTGACTCCAGCAGCAATAATCTCAATTCTTCTCCACAATCCTGCTCAACCACTTTTCATTTATGCAAGTGAATGTGAGGGGGAATCTTCCAGAGAAATAGGGTAAATAAAGTCATAATTCAAGATTTTCCCTCACACTGAATCTTTCCAATCATTCTGTCTCACTAGTGGAAGGCCAGGAACCAGAACCAGGACCAGATTCATTCCAGCTGCTTTCATGGCTCCACATTCCCTTATTTTCTGACGTTTCTATACTTTTTGCTCTACAATAAATATCAAACTTTTCCAATCAAGCACGTACTTGACAAGTATATTGGAGAATGTGTTAGTTTGTAAAGCATATCAAATTTCATTTGTGGGAAAGGAAAATCCAACCCAGGACATACTGCCCAAGTCTGAAATTAGGTTAAAGCATGCACAACTCTTCCAATGCCTTCAGAATTAGGCACTGTTCTGATTGCTGCAGCATTTCAGCTGCTTGCTTTTGATCAGCATGAGCTGATAAAAAACCAGTGCTGCACTATGGCTAACACTGCTCTGCAATGGCTTTTAGGAACATAGCTTGCAGATCTGCTGATAAAATGCTATTGATTGATAGAGTCAGCATTGTGTCATCTGGCAGGCACACTATGGAGAGAATTTAGTCATGAGCAGTCTGCTGAAGGGTATATATCCTTCACATTTGTTATTAACAGCCGGAATATAATAAAATATAATAAAAAAGCCTAATTCTTGCACTGTCAATAAAAAAGCAGCACATGCAGCATTTGTACACACATTTATGCCAGCTGTTCACAAATGCTCTTGACGGTACAAGCCTGTACTTCACGACTTTTCTTGAGTCAATACATAAATACACAAATAGAATCACAGCTGGCATCATGAGGAACTTTTTAGTTTACTATATTCCTTTGCTATTATTGAAATAATAAAAGTAGAATTTTGAAGCATTAGAAAAGCCATGTGCAGTAACTGCTTCAAAATTATGAGATAGATTCTTGTATAGGAGATCAGGGCATTTAAATCACAAAGAAATTCCAGCATTTTTATCAAAAAATAAAACCTACGATGGCATCCAGGATTACGTGCTGATTTGCCAGTAGGTAAATCTGAAACTTTATTCTGTGAAATAAGAAGAGGTTAAATGTTTCAGGCTGGGGTGAAAGAGAAAATAGAGGGATAAATTTCATTCTTCATGTTATGCTCAAAACGTTGTTTGTATCCTGAATACCCAGAGACTGAATAAATAAGTTTATAGATCTTTTCATGCAGCTCCTCAGGTTGTTCCCATGTCTGACTTGGCACAGCAAGCAAGCATGCACGATCTCCAGGGGAACCTGAGGGCTGTAAACATTCTGACAATAGATGAAACTAGTTCTTCTAATGTCAAGAAACACTATTGCTTTGGTTTTTTTTCTCCTTTAAATGAACAACATAGTGATCCTGATCTGATAATCTGATACCATATTTTAGACTCAGTTTAGTTAATTTTTTTTTTCCTGTGTGGACACACAGACAAGAAAATTCTGGTAGTCATACAATTCAATATTTGGAGACTACATCTGTCACTAAAAAAGGAAGTTCACTCCATCCATGAGTACATATATGAATGCATATTCAAATACTTCCATTATCATTAGAGAAAACTCAACCAATAGAGTTTGTGTGGCTGTTTCCTGATTGTTCTTCATTAGTTTGTGCTGAGTTAAACATGGATTTACATTTTTAACTATATCAAGTTATCTCACTCTGCATTTGACACAAATAATGGTGAAAACAGGCTGACAGACATAAATGGACCAAAACATGTAGCTTGCACAGGGACTAACTTTATTTTCTGGCTGACTTGTATCAGAAAAATGTTTTGTACATGTTCTATGGCTTGTATAAAATGCACAAAGTAATGAGGCTCGTAATTACCATGCTATTGTCATTTCAAAGCATTGAAATGCAAAAATTAGCATTATCATTAGTTCCACAAGTTTTTTCCACATAATGAAAACAATTAATCAGTATAAACTGAATGTTTCAACTGACTAGCAAGGAATCAATTCCTAGACTCCTTGGAAGTAGTATTTGCACGTATTTCTTACCTTCTCCATTATGCATGTATGAAGTTATTAGATGTCTGTTCTGGTGTCCAGGCACAGAAAATGAAGGGAAAATAGAGCTTATTCAAACTATTTGCTTACCTACTGCAGGATCAAATATATCTTCATCAGTCCAGATTAGAAAAAAATTGTAAGTTTTGTTTTGGATTGATTTACATAGCTCTGGAAAATCATAGCTTCTCTGAGATTATGTGTTTTTATTTTCCTTTTGTTAAACCTATTTGACTCTCCATGGGCTCGGAAGCAGTTTATTCACTTATTCTTGAAAGTTCATCATGTTATTTCCTCATTCTTCACCCTATGCTTAGCAGGCATCAATCTTTCATCAGTGCTGATGTCTTTCTAAGCCTCCCATCACTGAAGTTTCTGTCCCCTGATTGCCTTCAGGTAAAATTAAAGCAGCTATCTAAACAAGGCTTATTAATGTGAGAGGAAAAAAATCACTTCTTATGTTGCAAACAGCATGAGACGTCCCTGCTGTGCAATGTGACATTTAAACTTGTGCTCAGTTTGTTGTATGGAATTCCCAGGCTGCCTGGCTGGTCACTCCCCATTGTATATCACATTTATTTTCTGAGGCGTGGTGTGTTGTACAGGAGTTCTGCAGTGTTTCCTCCTTACTTGGACTCTTTACTGTGGTCCTTTTTCCCAGTGGTCCCCAGGGCTTCATTCCATGTGCCCCTTTCGTGAATGTTCCCTTTTTTCTACCATTCACAAAAGTAATAGTAAAAAGAAATCATTTTCTTGCAAAACAACTCTTGATGGAGCCCTTCATTCTGACAGGGAACCACTTAGAACAACTTCCCAAGTACAATTTTTCTGCTGGTTTACACCCCTTTTATCTGCATCGTGCTTTTCTGGCTTGTTTATCAGAATGTCACATCAAAAGAGCTGGGAAAGGGAAGTTGTGACATCTGCTGCTTTTCCTCTCTTTTTTTTTTACATAAAATTTTTAGAACATCTGCAGAAAAAAAATCAAGAATAGTTATAATGCTATTGATTATCTATGGTTAACGCTGCACTTTATTTAGCAAAGAATAAAATTACTCAATAATGGGTCATAAGTTCCAGGCTAATTGATCTTCTTTCATCTGGTGAGATTGCCTTGAACAATAATTAGTTCTAGCTGTATTTTGGATTTCCAAGTGGAAACACTGAACCCTATATCTTACATTATCACAGGCCCTGGTAAGCAAAGTTGTTGGAAAAACCAAACAACAAAAACAAGCATCAAAATGAAACAAACTTTAGCTATTCTATGGCACAAAAAAAAAAAAAGTAACAAGAAAGAAATGAGAATTCTTAATGCTACATGGTACTAGGAGAGAGCAGCCAAGCCAAAAAGTTTACTTTAAAACATAAAAGTTTCTATCCTGAAAATCAAGGCAGTTTCACAAGTACAAATTCACTCTCCATTGATGAGCATCAGAGTCATGCTGTATTTGAGACTCTGAATCCATGTCACTATTCTAAAATGCATTTGTGAAGAAAATTTCATTTTTCATGTGGTGAAGGAGCTTTACAGTTTGCTTTTAAGTGACTTTGATTACCCTCAACAAGAGCTCAAAATGCTTCAGAGCTGGAACTTTTCGAGAAGATGTAAGATTTCCATAAATGAATCAAAGGAGAATCAGGAAACCAGAGCAGCTATGAGGTGATTGTATAAATTAACTACAAACCAATAATTAATAGAATTATTGTCTGTTACAAAATTCTAACAAAATTACACTCATAAACTTCAAAACTTTTCTAAATAAAAATGGTTCATTATAAAAGCATGTTTATATATAACTTTATAAATACATACATAAGTGTGTGTATGAGTATATATGCTTTTTAGTGTATATAATTTCTGAACTTTTGATGTGACTTCAAAAAGTTAAAATCTAGCAAAGGAATTAATGAAGGCGCACTGATGAACATTAAGTTCATTGAATGTCAAATTGTGTTATTTCCCAAATGTTAAAATAGTACTTAATAGCCTTTGATGCAGCAAAATAAAATAGATGTTTTCTTTGATATGCATGTGCAGAACAAAGATGGCTTTGAAGTCTGTTTTTGTGTACTCCTTTAGCAGCAAAAAACTGACACACGATTGTAAACTTGGCTTATTTGGAAGTATGAAAGCACATGAGACTGAAAAGGAAAAGTAGGACAATGTTCTTGACAGAAAAGTGATGCTGCCTTTAGTGCCAGTGATGCTAACTGACTGCACTTGAACCTTCCCAAGGCTTTAGCTGATCAGTTTGTTTAAGCTAAAGGGACACTGTTGTGGATAGACTTTATAAACCATAAATGATGTAGAGAAATAATAAAATGCAGTTGGAAAAGTGAATGATTTAAAGTGATTTTTCATTTGTTTTGTGTACAGCTACTGCTTGACAGTAGATTTTTGAGAACATAGGCCTCCAGCAGATAATAAAATGTAGGGATGTCCCTGTGTACATTCTGAATAGGAGTGCAGAATCTGATACATTGCCTTGTCTTGATTAGATTATTATGAAGCCTGTAAACAGCTGTTTGAAGGGATATTTATCCTGCACAAAGACTAAACTAAACCAAATCTACCTATGCTGTGTAATATTTAGATACAACCCAAAACCTTTCTGTTCATTGTTTCTTCACCTGTAGTTCAGACTTGGTAACAAAATACATTTTCATTTCAAATGCCCTTGGCCAAACTTCCTGACTGCCAGCCAAACAGCTCTTCAGATTCTGTGCCTCTAAATCTGCTGTAAATCAACAACGATTTCACAATTGTTCCATACCTACCTTTGGATGACTGACAAATATATGAAATTTCTTTCGTTTTTCTGATGTCTCTATATCCAGTCTAAAATTAGGTTTCCTTGCAGAACCTTTGCCGTTCTTGTTCTCCTGTTCAGAGGCATTGATGATATGCTGATCTTCTTGTTCTCAGCCAAGTCATTCTATGATAGAGCTAAATGAATAGAATATCTAAAATGCAGGCTGCACTCACCTGAAGATTTTCTCCAAGTATTGGAAAAGTGTGATTGCTTTTTCTGTCTCCTGGAATCTTCCCCAGTATTTTAAGTTCTGCCAGGGAGCTGGTGGCTCACGGGTATCCTCAGCCTGTGCTTGTCTCTCTTCTGTGATGTCTCCAGCAGCAGAGCTGGGGAACATCTGACCAAGGTTTCAGACTCACTCCCTTTGCCATTGTCCTTTTTTCTCTCTGCCCTTTCCTCACTTTCCCTAAGCTCCCACCACTCCTGCTGTCTCTGCCCTACAAACAAAGCCCTTTCCCAAAGCAGCCTCTTTCCAATCCAACAGATGTGGAAATTCTTCTCAGCTGTAGTTCCCAATGATGCCATCCAGGGTCTGAGACCTGAGTATTCAGTAACTGTCTTGAGAGAGGTTTCCTACAGCAGTCTCAGTTTAGAATCAATGGAGAAAGAAAAATACTCCAGGTCTCCTCACAAGTATCTGTTTCAGGAACACTTTCCTAGGCTTCTGAGTGATCTGTCAGGACCAAAATACACAAGTTAGCACGTGGATGCCTAGAGTATATCTGTTGGGTTTGAATACTGAAGCAGGAAGGGAATGCAGAAAATAAAGGGGAAAAGAAAATTTAAGGAAAAGAAAAAAAATAAAAGGTGCCATAAGCATATTCTGTAGTCTTCAATATTTAATACCTTTCATTTCTTCTAAAAGGATGATGTCAATGTAAAGCTAGCTCCTGTCACAAATGGAAATGGGGAATAAATGAAAGCAGCATTGTCAGCTCGATGTCCTGACCTGTGCAGTGCATGTGGAGGTACCAGCAGATTGTTGTTTTAGCTATCCGGGTCTACCCAGGACTCCCTAAGGTACCCTAGACATTTGTACATATTACTTTTAAAGTATTTGATTATTTACATCTGGATAACTCAGAAACACATTAATTATTCTTCCACTCTTGGTGTAACCACTTTCTGAAAATGTTTTTAATTAGTCTGGATTATTGATTGTTTGAATTTTCCTATTGGAAGAAAGATGGATACAATTACACTTAAATGAAAGAGCAGAAGGCTGAATCAAGTCCAGAAAATGTTCATGGTGTGACATTTGAAATATATTTGCCATTGAATGAGAACTTGTGCAAGAAAATGAAATTTACATATGATACAAGGAAGGAAACAAATCAAGGTTTCTGGTCATAGCTCCTATCCTAGTAAAAATACCTCTGTAATAAAAACATGTTGGCAGGAGACCCAAGTTTACATTTCATTTCAAACTCCTAGAAAATTACTTTGATTTAAAGTAAAAGACCTGAATGAGATGAAAAGTTAAATAAGAAGATTATGCTCTTGAATTCTCAATGGAAGTTATTGTCCTACATAATTTATAACAAGTTTTTCTTTGATCTTTTATGTTTGCAGAGAGTATTACTAGTGAATAAAAATTTTGAAGCTAAAATATTCCCATTAATTCTACAATTTATACTTAAAGTAATTATTTGGATTTAGTTTATTATGAGAGAGTGAATGTAGTAGTGACAAACCAGTCATTAAAAACTAAATCTACATGTACTTACAAAACCTGCCTGCAGGGTTTCCATCTCTGTATCTGGATCATATTCTGTAGTTATGACAAACTTGCAGCTGACTGAAAATTAGTCGCTATGTTAAGCTAACAAATCACCTGATTTTTTCTCTGTTTAGGTTTCCATTTACCTGGCATTCTTGGGAACTCTGACCTATTGGGTTTGCACATTTGTTGACTTTTTTTAAAATTCCCAGAGCAGTATGCTACACGAACAATGAGGCTAGCAGTTGAAAATATTTAGATGTGTATTATAACTGAAAGAAAAAATATCTTGAAATAACTAAATACTTAGAATGAGATTTGCCATATTGGCAAGAAAACTCATAAAGTCATTTCACTCCATCACTAAGAAGCACAGACTGGTAAATTCTACAAAGTAGTTTTTCTGACTGGCACTTCTGGAGTTCCTCATTTCTCATAGGTCAGAGAAAAATCACTGTATCAGAATGCTTAATTTACATCAGAATGGTAACATAAAGCTAAAGGAAAACTTTGCATGTATAAAAGAGTAGAATCTTCAAAAAATTGGATGTGGGTTGTCTGTACCTTTATTTCAAAGAAAAAAAAACAACCAATAATAATGACCCTGTGTGTTTTCTATTTAGTACAGATTTTTGGTGATTCCTTTGGATATCTGGCATGGATTTGGTGATTCCTTTGGATATCTGCAATAGCCACGTGAGGTTTTGTCATTGTCTTAAGAGACCTTCCCTTCCTCTTGAGGTTACTTAACAGAGCAGCACTCAGCACATTGCAGTGGCCCCGGCCCAGTAGGCCTGGGCCAGGCCTCAGCACATTGCAGTGATCCGTGTCTCTGGATTTGCAAGCAGATTGTAATTTTTATTCCAATGTATATATTTAAGTAGTCATTCAGATTCTGCACGTATTCAAGGGAAATTCCAAAAGGCTGGAACTGACCACTGCCCTTGCCCATGGTACCTCCTACACCCTGCCCCTCATGGCTATCCAGGCTCAGGGCAGATCTCTGGATGTGATTCTTACATAGTTGTTTACAGCTCAAACAAAACCAGCAGCACATTCAAGAGCCGTAGAAATAGGAACACCATAGTTTGAAAATCCCATCAATATTCAGAATTCTCAAGAACTATTTTAATTTTGGAGAAGGAAAAGATGGATAAGTTATCTCCCCTGTAGATCAGCTCTCTGAGGAAAAAAGGTAAAAGGTGTAATTATTAATAGTTCCCAATAGATGGCTCCTGAAGCACAGAGTCGATGGCAGTACTGAGTACAAATACCAGATTAGAGTCACGACCAACAGTTCTATCTTATCATGTCAGTGTTCCAAAGCACAACAACATGATAGCCTAAACCCAGCTCCCCCCAGAGACTGCAAACAATGCAACAGGGAACACACTACAAATGTGTGACATGACACAACCGAGACCACGTGCAAAAGCTCTGAGAGCAAATAAATCAACATTGTTACCAGTGACTATGAAACGAATATAATGAATGCATATGAGAACTTTGTTTTAATACACTCTAGTCAGCTCTGTTGTTATCTCAAAACTTCAAACCCGATGCTGGGTTGCAAAGAGGACATAGTTTAATGTGGCAGGCAGTTAACACCACGCAGAGCCTTGCTCACTACTCTCTGCCACATATAGATAGGAGGGAGAGTTGAGGGAAAAAAAAGGAAAATCATTGGGTTGACATGCAGACAAATTATTAAGACAAAAAACTGAAGAGATAATAATAATAATAATACTAGTAATAGAATTCAAGTACACAGAGAAGATTTTGCACAATGGAATTTCTCCCCACCCACCAACAGATGCCCAGCCATTTCTGGAGCAGCAGCTCCCAGCCAGTTTGCCTCCCAGTTTAAACACTGAGTGTGACACCATATGGTAAAGAATAAAGAACGCCCCTTTGGCCAGTTTGGTGCAGCTGTCCCCACTGTGCCTGCTCCCTGCTGCTTGTGCCCTCCAGCCAGCTGGCTGGTGGGATGGTGTGAGACACTGAGAAGGCTTTGACTGAGTGTAAACAGAGCTTAGCACAAACTGAAACACGAGTTTGTTATCAACATTATCCTCATCCTAAATCCAAATACATCACTGTAGCAGCTAGTGGGAAGACAATCAACTTGATTCCAGCTGAAACCCAGGCACAGTACAACAGAGCTAGACCCAGTAACCAGTGCCAAAATAGAACTGTTTAACTCCAGCGTATTTAGATCGCACCAACGTGTGATGTGTGACTTCTCCATGTCTCCTGGAAGTGTGTGAGATGAGGACCAGTTCAGCACAGACTCCAGTCCTGCAGCTCCATCACAGGCTGGAGTCCATGCAGAGACTCCCTGGAGACTGCTCTGTTTATGCTGACACAGCAGAGTCCCAAAGGTGTCTATTAAATGACAATATTTGTGCTTCAGGCTAAAGACCCTGGAAATACTTTTAACAATGTACCAAAATTTGAGTTAATTATGTCAGTATTCATTAAGCTTGCTTAAAAAGTATTCTAGCATAATTTGAATATTTTCTAACACGGCTGGCTACACAGATTGTACTTTTTATTCAGCTGAATATACTTTAACTCAAGCAATTTTTTTTCTTTTTACTAAAAGTGTTATATTTTCCAATTCACAGCTGTAACATGGTGCTCAGTATCAAATGTCTCTTTTGTTTGTGGAGTCATAAATGTAATGAGTGCTTACTTACACTGTGACAGTAATGCAAAAATGAAGTATTTTTGTGGTTTTGCTCTAGAAACTCCAGAAGGGGAAAGAAGCAATAATAACAGAATAGGAACAGGGCTGCCTATTTTAAATGCCTGGCAGTTGTCTAGCAATAGTCCCCACAGTATGTGAGAGAGATTTAGCATTATGCAGCTGACAGAACTTTGGTTCTGTTTTCACTCTGGTAATGTGTTCAGGGAGAAGAAGTTACTCAATTAAGTAGTTATTTCAGATTTACATTAGATACAAAGTACTCGGGATGAAAATTAGGAAGCTGAAACATTTATTTTAGATATATATATATATATAAATGTCATGTAAATTTAAGGAATTAGCAGACATCCAAGCTTACCTCCCACTCTGTTCACTGCAGCAGCTATATATATGAGTCAACTACACATAATTTCAGAAGTCCTTTATGTCAGTATTTCTTTAAGGATCCCTGAGATTTCAAGCTAAAAGAGGACCAGAGATTGATTGACTCTTTATCTATCAGCATAAGTATCTTAGCAGGAACCAAAAAAAACATTACTTTCATTTCAATATTAAATTTTTTTTTTTTTCTTGAAATAGTGCCAGATAATTACTATACAGTGATTAATACCCTGTGTCTAGCCCCATTAAAAGGAAGGAGAAAATTGCTGTGTATACTTTTTAAAAGAATACTCTCTAAATAATAAATTTTAAGCGTTGTAATAGAGGATGTAGAAAACTGGGTTAGTTTGTTAGTGCATTTTCAACAATTTATTGATGGGATGATGGAGGCTGTTCTAGATATGCCCATGTTCTACCCTCCCTTTACTCCTCTAATCAGAGACCCAAAGCCTCATGAAATGGGTGGGAATTCTGGCTGTGTGCAGTCATTGCATTAGTCTTGATCTGGGTTTTTGAGTTGGATTTCTGCAATGTCTGCCTTTCTCTGTCCCATTTGCCATTCAGCAGTGATTAACTCTGATTTTGTATTTGGATTGGTCATACAATAACACTATATGACTCATATACTACTGTTATAGCAAACTTTAATTAATGACTTAGTCATTTGAAATTTTTTTATTCAAATAAAAGAAAAGTGGGACTTTTTTGTCCAGTGGTATGATTTCTCCTTGAAAAACAAACTAATAGTGATGAACCTAAGAGAGTATTTTGCCTATCCAAATTTATGGTTCAGCAATCATTTTCAGCAGTGACAGCTTCAAAATACATTTCTGTTCTGAACTCTTCATGACCAAAATTAAAGCAAAATCCTCATTTTTAATTGCAGCAATTAACAGTTAAAATGTGAACAAAGTCCAAACTTTCTTAACATTAGCATTCCTAATTATCTTATGTCCCATTTTTACTGAGAGTTATGTAGCAATTTAATTGCTTCATACTAACTTGTGATCTATATTTGCAGAATGATTTTTCTTTACATCTTTGCTTTACTTACATAATTTTGCATAATGAAGGTTAGGCTTCATGTTCTTCTGTAGTTTTTTTCTTTTTTTTTTTTTCCTTATAATATGAAGGGCTGGGTTAGGTAATTTCGGCTGATTCATGCATTATTCTTTTTCTTCGTGTATTATGATTTTGTGTTAGACCTGACTGAGATGGAGTTAATTGTCTCCCACAGAAGTCCCAGCCAGGAGTCCTGGCCCAAAATGACCAGACAGGTGTTACGTTACAAATGCTGTCAGATCAGATATAAAAAGTAAGAAAAGGAGAAGGAAATAAATGGGCATTTGTTATTTACAACATTTGCCTTCCAGAGAAACCACTACAGTGCTAAAGCTCTGCTTCCTGGGAAGTGGCTGGAAATATCTTGCTGACGGAAAGCAGAGAATAAATCTTTGTTTCATGGGCTTGTCTGAACTCAACCTTCTCTGTTGCTTTAGTAAAATATCTTCATCTTGACCTGTGAGGGCTTTTTTTCATCTTCTGTTCTTCACCCTGGTCCAGCTAAGAGGGGAGTGACAGAGTGGCTTGGTGAGCCGAGGTCATCTCACCACAGACCTTCAGATGGGTTCATTAAACTTTCAGCAAGTCACTTAATAGTAATTTGAGTGAAAAAACCAAAGCAGGGATAAAATAATGTAGACTTTATACAGTTTCAGTTTCAGTTGGTTGGTTGTCGTGAGCAAATAAATGTTCACATTTTAAAATATGGATCTTTGAATTCTGAATGCCCGTCAAACAAAAGCTAAGTAGAAGGTGCACATGTTTAAAACTGCAGTTTTACACTGAAGGCTCAAATCTTTGGAAAGTTTAATAAAACAAGTATATTTTAAAATGCTGCTTTTGAATTTATCTTAATTTTCTTCTCAGATACATTAATGATTATGAGTAAATGATAGTTTATAAATATCAGTTTTCTTTTGTATATAGAATCCTCTATGGAGTATTAAAAAGTTCTCTACAGAAAAAAGATTATAATAGGCAACAAAAATGTGAGAAACTCTAAGAGAAAAACTAAGGTTTCTGTGTCCAAATGGAAATGAAACATATGAGGTAGAATATGATGCTATTCTAACTCAGGGATGTTTACATATTTTTAGATTATTAGCTTCTGAAAAAGACCCTTTTTTCATACAGTTTGAAATGCATAAAAATTTCAAAGCTGTAAGTATAAAAACTTTTTCCCCCCAATGTGTTCTCAGGCAAATTTGACTGTGTAGATTACATTTAGTCTGATCACAGCCAAATCAGACATTGTCCAATATTTTTTGACAGATTTCCATGACAACAGTAGAATATTTCAGCTCCAACCTCTTATCTGTATTTCTTAACTGTACCTGGATATTTGGAGGGTGGAAAAGTGGAGGAAAGACAGAAACATGTGGAAAACCTTCTTGCTTGTTCCTGAAGTTTCCCTGGCATTCTCCCATGCAGAGAACAAAACAAAGGCAAAAAACTATGTCAGAAAGGCAAAAAAATTCCTTGAAAGATTTCCCCAGTGTTATACAGCATGAGAAGAGCATATGGCTAATTCTTTTTGTGGTCACTTTAGGCTCTCTACTGATTCCCTAGGTGTGTTTCTTTTGTTTTGTTTTCCTAATTACTTTTTATTTGTTTGTGAGGTATTTTTAATTAATTTTTAAGTTATGGTGTGGAATATGGAATCTCATACGTAAACAGAAATGCTGAGCCCAATTCTCCTCTGGGAAGATAACATTGGTCACAAACTCTGTGTGCCAAAACTACGAATTCTGATGAAATTTGTATGTGTTCCACTGGGCACTAAACATTGATTGTACTGGAACTGCTTATATTTTTGTCTTGGGTTATTAAAGCATCTATTCTAAAAAATTTCATTGAAATTAGGTAGAAAAATTGTCTTAAATATAACAAGTACTGAGGAAATTCTGCTCTGTGAGGCTCTGTGAACACCAGGAACCACTGCAGCGGTGACTGAGCATCGCCACAGGTTGTCCAGGGAATTTTTGGATTTTGCAACATGGAATATATTCAAAAGAGATCTCTGTAGGTATTTCTGTGTAGCCAGACACAGGTGACTGTACCCAAAGACCTCTAAAGTGTGTGTGCCTTTCCTCAGGTCAGCTTTCTCAGCAGGGATTCAGTCCAACATCCAGCTCTGGCCCCTCCAGTATTGTGTGCACTGACACCTTAAACAGCAAAGGGAATAGAGCTCTCCAGCTCTAATAATTCTCCTATAATTTATAACCTGATCATCCTAAATGCATGTTAACAAGATTTTAACGCAACAGCATTTGATGGAATATCTCAAACTCATCTAACTGTAATAAATAGACCATAAAATGTGTGAGGTAGATATTGTTGAAGTATAAAAATCAATAGTTATTTACTTCTCATCTGCTTCAGGAAGTTTATTTTTAGACAGTACTTAGCTGCCATTGGAAGTTTTTCCATCCTTCTTTGAAGCATCTGCTGAGAGACATCTACAGACCCTGTTATATTGGCATTCTGGATAGTCCTCTGCAATTACAGAAAATTTCATACAGATATTGCAGCAATTGTTGTCTTGTGAGGTCCTCCTCAATTAGAAGTTCCCCAAAGAGAGAGCTAGCTTGGATAAGTACTTGCAATTTTCTGTTTAATCTTTTTTTTTTGTCATGGCTAAACTTCATTCATGTTTGGTATGTCCCATTGTATTGCTTGCAAAGGAGCAGAGTAAGTTGCATGTTACTTAAAATCCTAGCATGTATCCAGATTCTGCCACCTAAATTGTCACCAAAAACAGACCTGCCTCTCTAAAGGGAATTTGATGTCCATGGTTCAGCAGTTTTGTAGTTGCTCAGCCATGTTATTCTGGTTAGATGAGCAGCTTAGGGTAATACTGTTTGTGTGTTTTGTTTAGTTAGATTTATTTCTGTTCTATTGCTATTCATTCATATTTCTTCTGTGATGTAGGACTACTCAATTTGAAGTCAAAGAGGAAAAATATTCTTCTGTAATCCCCTGTGCTTACAGAAAGTGTTTATAGTGAAATAGTAATGTGTAGTTAAATTCATATGAGACTACATCGCACATTTCAGAATGTTAAAAATGACATAGAGCAACTGCTGTAATTTCCTCAAGTGTACCATTACCATAAATCTGACAAAGGAGTTTTACTTTGCTGCTGTGTGATATTTTATTTGATTAAGCATGTTGATAATTCTTACATGCCTTTCATAGAACAGCTGATATTTTGCAAAAACCCTTTTGAGTCAATGTAAATATAGATTGTCTGTGAAGTGATGCCACAAGTTGAGACTCATGAAAGACAAAAAACTTCTCTCCTTAATTTTCTTTTTCTATTTATTTTTCCTCCTTCAATAATATGAAGAATTCTAACAACTGAGTGTGGACCAAAGTTTTAACATCACTTGTATACAGACCTCTAACATGCATGGACATAAAGTTATGACAGTGTATTTATAAAGTTATGAAGTTAAATTGTATTTATCTCAGATGCACTAGTACAGCCTCAGCCAACTGTGTTTGTTGATTCTGGTTTGAATGAGTTCTATCTCCCCACAGGCACCCTCCTTCCGCCAAAAACACTGACTAGCTTTGTGAAAAATGGAAGTAAATAATCTGTATAAATACTTAAACCCAGAAAAAAAATTATATTATTGCAACAAATATGTCAACAACAAACATCACTATTGTTAACAAAGAGCAAAATGTGGACGAGAAGTTCTGGCAATTCATCTTTAATTAGTCTCTTTAAGTTGTGAATTTTCCTGTATCTGGTTTGGATTATAAAAATGAAAGGTGTTTTCTTTTTATTTTCCTATGTAGAAAAAAACAGACTATGGCTTTCTCTGTAGAGTATTTTACAATTTAAAGGACTAAAAATGTAGTATGTAAAATTAGCTATTTTA
>JAHXMQ010003319.1:68512296-68530808 GCA_020466415.1 Ammodramus savannarum pratensis | reverse complement strand
TTACTTACACAGCTTTACTTTCACTTCAACTGAGTAAATCCATTTTGACCTATTCCAGTTTACTACCAGTAGTACTTTCCATGTCTGAGCACAGCAATATTCACATACTGAGGCATATTTAGGTGTTAAGGTTGCAGGTGGGCAAAACTGTACCCTAGCACAAGGTACAAAGCAAAGTAAATAAATCTCAAAAGAAGCACTGTTGTGTATCAATGGATTTTAAGTTCAGGGTAGGAACAAATGCACAAACCTTTTGCTGTGGTTGAAAAGGCACAAAGTGATGGGTGTGCTGTGTTCTGTTTGTACAGGGGAAGAGTGTAATTTGAAACAGGAAAAAAATGATTGATTAAATTGGGCTAAGATGGATATTATAATGAATGAGCCATAGAGATAACATGGGAAATGAAAACAAGAGCCTCAAGAAGATAAGATTTCATCAATAAGCCGTTAGGGTTGCTGAACAGTCTATAATAGCAATTAATAATCCCTCTTAAGCAATTAAGAATGTACTTGGGAGAAAAATCACTGACATCTAAACAATATCCAAAAGCTTTTACCTGTTCTGTGGAATGATTTCACTTTTTGTACCCTGAGGCATTGAGTGTGGCTGTTTCAAAGAATGATGAAACTCATAAAGCTAAGCTTGTAAAAGAAAACTTTATTTTTGTTCGAGTTGCAAAATCTTCCTTCTAAAGCTCATGACAAAAAAAAATAAGGAAGCTCTTGGAAGGTATTAATTGATCCAAGTTATTGAACTAAAGCCTGTGAGCTGCTTAAGCACAGAAGTCTCTGATTGACTTTTTCCTTTCTTTTCCACCGCCAAAGAACATGAAGGAGAACAGCAGTGGCAATAATACATTTGGTATTCTTTTGCATATATTGAGATACACTGTGTACCATAGCAGTGAAAAAAATTGACTTTGAAATGTCACCTTCAAGGGAGAGTGCTCAGAGCACAGTGGGAAAAGAGTTCACATGATTCCTTTCCCTCAGGGGCTCTTCTAGGAGAAAATAACTTGTAAAATATGTCTGTTATCTGTTCAAGATCCTTGAAAATTCTGAATCACCAGAAGAAATTTTGGCAGATAATCAGCTTTGAGGATATCCAATCATTCTTCATTTCTATTGACGTATTAGATCTGGAGAACACAAGCCAAGTGTGAGTTTGGGGTGCTCTTGAGCACAGCAAATCACTGCTTTGGCACTCTCCACACTTTGTAAATCCTCTTTATGTCATTAAGGCAGCTCTTGAAATCGGCACCACTTAACTTCCAGTGCTTGTCAGCTTGTTTCTATTACCTAGATGAAAGCCAAATGTTTTATTAGGTGTGGGTTGTATGCAGAGTAGATCAAATACAGGTAAGAACTATGTGCTGGGATTAATTGAGCAATAAAACATCTTCTCAAGGTCATCAGATTTTTTTGTATTTTTTCCCTTCAGTTTTTGCTGTTGATTTTTTTTTTTTTTTATTTCCAGTTGTAAATAGCATTAGCAGAGATTTCACGGGTTGAATAGACGCACTGTGTAGCTTTCAGAAGTGAAAACAAAATGTGAATTTTTTTTTAGTGACTCATTAAAAGGGTCAGTAGTTATTAATTTCTGCTAAATGACTGCTTAGCATGGAGGTGGAAACCCAGTCCCCTTATTTACTGAGGCAGACTGCAGTTCCATTCACAGATTTTCCATTTGATTGTATGTGGGCAAAGGCAGAAAATGGCTGAATGTGACTTCTCAGCTGGCTTGGCAATAATGCAGCCAGAGGTGGTAAAAAGAAGAGGAAAAGGCAAGTCTAGGGAAAGCTTCAGTTCCTGTTCTTAATTATTAAAAAAAGCTGCCTAATTGTCAGCTTTATCTCTGGCAGCTGTCAGATGTCTCCCAGCAAGGGAAGATCAAAAGGAATAATTAGTGTGTAGTCTCTTTGTCCCCCTGGCTAACAGGATTTTTTTTAATCTGCCATAATGTGCATTGATGAGGTCCTTAATGGAAGTCAGTGATTTTCTCAGGTGAAAGTTTCCTTCCGTTTTATCTAATTCTGTCTAGTTCTGGGTTTTAGACAAGTGGAGGAGTAAGAAAAACTTGCTTTTGTGTAGTTTTTAGCATAATTTCTTCAGCAAATTGACAAAAGGCTCCTACTGTGAGAAAAATGTTTCAGCATAGTTCTGTTGCCTTCATGTAGAACAAAGATGTCCCTGCAAATGTAATTTTGAGCTTTGAAACTTCCAATAATGTGTGAATGTCTTATTCCTTTCCTGGTTTATTCCTAATTAAAGCCTTAATTGGCTCCCAGCATTGAATATCTTGGACTCAATTCTTATCTGAAGCACGCAAATATACAAGTTAATTCAGTTTCCAGGTAAGGCAGTTCATACTTTAAACACTTCTACCTTTTAAAACTGGGAAAGTGAGAGGAGAAACTCCTCCCTTGAGGACTTGAAAATTAATGGGAGGAGGAAGGAATTTCTCCAGTGGGCACAGAAGGGTGAATTCCTCACGTTTGCCTTTGCACTGTCATTCAGATGACCTTGCTTGAACAGTCGGTGTGGCAGGACATGGGTGACCAAAAGAGATTCACAGCTCATCTCTGTCCCTGAGAGGAGTTATATTCCATTTCTGTTAGCAAATAAGGATATAAAACTGAACAGTACATAGTATTTATTATACAGTAATAAAAGTGGTTATGAAAATATAAATTCAGAATTACTGAAACCAGTAGACCTGTCCATGCATGGTGGTCATGCTGAACTTTATAATTTTGAAAGGCATAACAAAAGGAATTGAAATCATTCAAAACAGCTTAGTGCCAGACTATTTCAGGTCACAACAAATATTTAGACTTAGTCTACAACATATTATGCTGTTAAACCAAAGACAGCCAAAGAGTATGGAAGTTATGGCAGATATTGGTGGGTGCTCAAATCAGAACCATCAAAAAACATTAGAGTAACAGAAAAATTGGAAACAGAAAAATTGGACCCTGTCATGGGTGGAGTGGGAGCTTCAGACAAATTTAGGCAAAGTTTATTGGAGAAGCCAAGCTGCTGAAGGTGCCACAAGGTGCAGAATGAACCCCTGTGCTTCCTGAGTTCCTTTTCAGAGAGAAATCTGCTTGTGGTTGGGTCCAGTCTTAGCCCCAGACTTTGTCATTGGTTTTAGTAACTTTGTGCTAAACAATTAATAATGAAAAAATGGTTGGTTTATTCAAATGATTTTACATCATTCATGGCCAGAGAAACTTTCTGGAAAATTTCTATTATCTTCTGCTTTCAAAAGTAATCAGTGGCACATATCATTAGTAGTTTTGCTGTGTCAATCCCTTCATCATTTAAAACTTGTCAATTCTTCATTTGCTTTCCTCCTCTAGGGAAAGTGGCCAAAATCCTTCTCATAAGTCTCCATTCATGTTTCATACTATTTTGCCAAATGTGTTTTCTTATTTGGGTGGCCAAGGCAAATTTTTTCTTGGGAACGAATAGATTTTTCTTATTATCAAGCCACTTTCTTTCCTGGGAGGCATCCAAAATTCAGTGTGTGCCTTTTCATACCCTTAATATTTGCATTTAAAATGACCATATGCTAAGTGCACATAGTCCAACAGAAGTAATCAAGAGCAGTATGAAAAGTAGGTTTTGTACAGCAGAAAAACAACAGTGATGCTTTCAGCAATGCAGTTTTAATTTTTCCAGACACCTGCAGTTTATTGTGGCACTACTGAAAGTGCATAAATTGTGCTCCATTGGTAGTAGCTTTATTGTATAATCTTTTCATCTGGACAGCTGATTTGGATGGATTACAAGTGGTTGAAATGCACTCTATTTCCCTGGAGAATGGTTCCAAATATTTCATCTGTGAGGACATTGATTTCTCTGCCTAGCTCATAACTGATCTTTGTATGTTGAAAGAAGCTGTGCTGGTCATCTCTTTATTTGATTGTGTATTTATTTATTCATTTAGAAGACAAAGCAGTCACTTTAGTGAAATGCCAAGGTTCATGATCACCTGTGAGTTAGTGGGGCTGTGTTCCCTTTCACTCAGCTGAACTTGGCAGGTTCTGGAATATGGAAAACCTGCAGAACAGAGCAGGGAATAAATAATGTAAGGAAATTGCACTGAAACTAAAGTCTGTCTGGTGTATACAGGTCTACAGACAAATAATGTCAAAGGTGTGCTGGGGGTTTAGATGATCCTCAGTTCATAAGCTGGAGGGGTTTTTTAGCCTTGTCACAGGCATGTCCATAGATAAAAATCTTAATTCTTGAACAGATTTATAGAACACACACTATTAGATAAATAAATTACAGGGACAGACAAATAGAAGGTTTTGTAGATTTCTGTGGCAATCAAATAAGTCTCTCACCATCAGGTGGGCTAGTGATTAATGGCATCACAGTTCTGTAGCCTAAATGGGCATAAATTTGTCCCACTGCAGGTCCTTTTGTTCCTGCCTCCAGCCCTTCACTGCTAACACCTCCCTTGTGCTGACACAGCCGTGTGCTCCCTGGGAGCAGATTTGGGTTAAAGCCCTTTTGGAGAGGTCATTTCTCACTGTGTTATTGTGCTGTTCCACACCAGGCAGGGGCACTCCGAGGAGGAGACTCACAGTGGTGGGAAAAGCAGCTCAGAGCAGGGGCAGCAAAGGGTGAGGCCTCTCCCAGTGTCACAAATTCCAGTTATTCGAGCTTGTTACAGCAGCATTGTTAGCCAGAAAAGTTTTATTCTTTGCTGTGTTATTCTGTGATCTGGTCAGACCTGAAGGTGCTTTTTATTCCATCTGAATAAATCTTTTCTCTCAATTAAAGCAGCTCTTGTACTACAACCCATTCACGATGTTGCCTGAATAGATATTTGAAAATATTGGCATTCTCCTTCTAAATACTCCCTTGATATCTAAGAATATTTCTCCTTTCCTTCTCTGTTAAATAATTATTTTCATGTCTTGAAAGATGTATATAGCATATATTTTTCCTATTATTTTCCTTTATAATACACAATGCAGAAATATGAACTAGTTATATATATATATATATATATATATACATATATATACACATATATATACATATACATATATACACACATATATATATACATATGTACACATATATATATATACATATATATATATACATATACATATATACACATATATATATACATATACATATATATACATATACATATACACACACATATATATACATATATACACATATACATATATACACATATATATACAATTGTATGTCGACATGTAGCTTATTTTATTTATTTTTAAATTAGATTCTATTCTTTTTCAAAACTAGTTCATGGATGTTTTAACCACTGAGGAACAGGACAGTGAATGACACTGGTTATTGTGCCTTTAAATATTATGTAATTCTTTCATTGCCTAAAGAAATAAATTTGGAACATTTTTGGTAATGCCTCACTTCCCAAAATGGCTAAGCAGAGTGTTTGACAAAATTAAATGGGGAATTATGATGGGGAAAAAAAAGAAAGTGGAGAGAGTACTAGAAATTTCCAATTACTATTCCCAATACAAACTTTTTGAAAAAATTGCATATACTTCCTTGAAAATAATTTAAAAATTCCGAGTAGCTCTAAAATCTGCCTGTTTAATTTCTTAAACAGAAGTGTATCATTAAATGCAATAAAATATTTCAAGATACTGAGGCCACAACTATACATAACTGAGAAGATAAGTTCCTTGTGAGGATATCTAAGGCCTGTGATCAGCTGCGGGTATGAGGTGGCAGTGAAGAATCCCAATTCTTTGCTCTGTGTATTTTATATTTTATGTACTTTAAAAAAGGGTGCTGTAGCACCAGCTTAGGGTTTGATTTCCTTTAAAGGCTTGTTGGCAGCATTACCCTGCATTTAACCAAGCATTTTATTGACAGGCCACTGAGAACCCCATCTAAATAAAAGTGCAAAGGACTCTGAGACAAAAGAGAAAGTGAAGCTGTAGGTGCTTTAGTGTAGGAATTTAGAGGTAATACTCTTAGCAGATCTCTCTTACAACTAAATTCCTCTTTGCATGTACATGCCCATTTACTTATTGGCAGTCACTGCTTTTCTCCTGGTGCAGTGGCTCCAACACTATTTATGCTTTTTATGGGAAATATGCTTTGTTTTCTGTTTCCATGTTTTTTGCTACCCTGACTCTTAATGAATTGCATCGATTAAGCTGCCTCTTTTTTTGCTATTGTGGCAGACTTAGGATGTAATTCTTGAATGTGTGATTGAGACATTTCATACCTAAATTAATATTTGCAGTGACAGATGCACAAACAATCATAATTCAAAGGCACCAAAGACCAGCTTCCAGCTTCTGTAATGAAATATGATGCTGTACTTTCCTTGATAGTGTCATGCCTTGTTAGCTTATAATTTAATGGAAATGGAATAATAAACTGCAATACTTCATTCTGGAGAGGATCTTTTTCTTTTCTCCTTTCCTTTAAATTCTCTAGTGGCAGGTTCCTATGTCTATTCTATGAAATAGCAATTTTTGATAACACCAAATAGCTTAAAGTGATTGGAAGGGTTTACTTGGAATTCATAAGAATGGTAAAATGCCATATTGAGGCACTGACATTTTGGGGTAAGATTAAACAAATTACATAACTCTTCTGTGTCAAGTCTATCTAAACAAGAGATAATGGTATTTTACTTAGAGACTCATCCCCTGAATTTTAATAAGTTGGATCAGGTAGATATGAGAGAAGAGATAGCAGAAAAACAAACAAAAATATGAACACTTATTTCAATTGTGACAGAAAAATACCTGGAAAACAGCATGTTACAAGGTATGTCAGATTGCCTGTGGTGTGGAATCTTGTTCTTCAGGAGCTGCTGGAACTAATTCTTCCCTCACACCAATCCTGCATTGTCCGGCGGTGTGGCAGCCTGTGATAAGAGAGTGTTCCACATTTAGAAAATAAGGATGGCAGCTGAGCTAAGGATGCTGCTGGAGACTTATCTTATATATTTTGACTTTTAAGGGTTTAAGTCAGACCCCCCAACTTTATTTAAATGTATTTTATATTGAATTATAGTCATCATCCTACTTACCTCCTATCTGCTAAGCTGCTTAGAGAATAAACAGTGCGTAGTGCCTCAGCATAGGCACTGGAAATAAACTGTCAAAGAGCCATTGCAGGATTATTCTTTTGTTGTAGCTGTCATTGGGAGAGCTGCTCCTCACACACTTGCTAAATTATATTAATTTTTTTTTATTATTTTTAATATACTCCTTGCTTTGTGTGCCACAGCATCCGTGCTCACTTGTTTTATGTAACACTACTGAAATGAAATGGGGAACTTTATTGTGCAGCATTCATTCCTGCCTGCCCGATGGCTGAGTGACTTCTGCTGCAGGAGCCTCAAAATGTTCATGCCCTGACACCTGGATTTACAAATTGTGTGATTTGGGTGTCTTAAAATGAGAGTTATTAAAAAAGGATCTGCTACCTGCCTGTTGTTGTGGTTGGCTTTGTGTCTCTGCTGTGATCCTTCAGTGCTCACTCAATGCTAATCTATATGTTATCTCCTATGTGTTATCTCAACCCTACAGGGATCTCTCCTGGTTTTACTTAGATCTCTGTGCAAGAGCAGATATTTCATTTCATTTTATATCACCTCACCCTTCAAGCTTCTTTTCTAAAGTCAAATTTTATTTCCTTCACGATTCCTTTGGAGATGTTTCACCAGAAATTATCAGCAAGAACTTTAATAAATCAATAATTTATATGTTATACAGGTTATTTCACAAGTACATCTACACATTATTTATATTGGACTGTTTTCCTTAAAAATGGTGATATTTTTGTAATGAATAAATTAATACTGGGTAATGTTTCACAAGAGAGATATATGAACTGTCTGAAATTATTGGAGATAGAGGAAATATTAGAAAAAGGTACTTAAGGCCATTAGCTAAAACATTCTGTGTGCCCTGTGTAAAGTCACATATTTGGACTATAAGAACCATAAATTAATATCAAATGTTACATGTACCAGCCAATGAAATAGAAAAAGATTATAGGTAGCAAGAATTCTGAAAAAATATAGGGTTCATTTGCCTTTTTAAATAGTAAGTGGGGTTGTTAATTTTATGGCTTCGACAATACCAATAAAGTGGCATTCAGGTGTGGTTTTATGGCTGGAGCCTTGTCACAGAGTATGGGAATTTGCTTTGTTTGTCAGTGTTTTTCTTCACCTTTCATTGCCCTGATATAGTGTTGTTTTATTTGGGGTAGGGTATTTTGCAGGGAAGATTTTTCTCATCAAATTTGGTCACAGCAATGACTTAGAGCTGTTATGTGTCAGAATTTACTGCAGATTCTGCAGGAGTTATTCTGTGTTTTTAGGTCACTGTATGGGAGAACAATCTTGTTAAAGCATATTTCTGAAATAAAAGAAGTGAACAAACCACAGTCTTCAAACCAAAAATATCAGAATATCACTCCAAGAATATTTTAATCTCTTTCATGTAATGATGCTGCTGCAGGAGTGGATGTTTTCATGTGATGTGAGCTACTACCAGACATAATAAATGTACAGGGTTGATGCTGGTGATGTACTGGATGGTGGAAAAGAACCCTTCAGTCACTCCTGGCAGTGGGCTCACTGATAACAGCCCTCAGCAGTTCCCAGCTGTACTTTCTGCTGTGTCAATATCTGTTTTTCTCCTTCATTCCTGTAACTGGAGAGCTCTTTGCTACTTTCACATATCACTGGCTGGATAAATTTTCTTTACATCTCCTAGCTCTTTAAGTGGGTGAAGGCACACACCTTGCATTAACCTGAAGTTTATTTTACTGGTATTTTTTTTTTTTTTTTAATTTCAGGCTCAGCCATCATGATTTATATTTGTGTTACAATATAAATCATACTCCAAGTCATATTCCTATATTTTAGCTTTCAGAAAAGAAGTGACAAGAGAATAAGGGGCAGCCCCTTTCCAGGTTCTCTAACTGTTTCTCAGAGAAGAATCCTTTGGGGTATGCCCAAATATTCCTTGGGGAAGATTCAGGCAAACATTTCAATGATAATAGTGAATGTCTTTCTAAAAACAGGAGTATTGAGAAAATACATTATTTTGTCTTTTTCCAATTTAAGCATGAGTAAGTTATTGTTGAAGATCTGCTTAACTTTGTTGCTTTAAGGAAGGGCTTGGAATCCTTAAAAGGAGAAATCAGGGCAGTGCTTTTCCAGGTCTGGTCAAACCCAAAGTTTAAATATCTTGCACAGAGGGTTTATTTGACAGCAGAACTGGGGTGCATGGCTCGTTCCTGCTGCAGGGATGAATCCTGAAGACATTGAAGACATTGGGGTTTCCTTTGTGATTTAAATGTCTTCAATGAACTCTTTGCTGGTACCTGTATGCTCTGATCATGAGAAGGCTCTGGCTGAGATTTTAGGAAGAATAACTGGAGATTGGCTAAAGAGACAATCTGAGGAACAGTGTTGAGGATGGAGACCAAAATGCCAAGGTTTGGGGTGGGGAAACTGGGAATTTGTGTGCTAGAGACACAGAGAAGTGAGAGAAGAGGACTGAGAACCACCATGGAGGTGGGGAGCAGGGGAAGCTGACTTGGGAGATTATTTCAGGTTATTTCAGGCAGTGTGGGCCAGGAGAGAGAATGAGAGACACAGGCAAGGTGGAAAGAAGATGAGAGATCACACAGGTAAATCAGGAGCTGCAAGCACGGTGAGAATCTGGAAATTACAAAGAAACATCAAGAGGAGTACAGAACAGAACCAGAGTGGAAGGTCTGCCAAAATAAATAGATTTGGGAAAATAATATTTGGCATGGGAATTTCTTTCTAATATCTAGTATTTAATAATAATATATTCTAATTCTTTAATCATCCATTTTTAGGCAATTATTTATTAACAGATAGAGCTGTCTGTGGTTCATCTCTGACAACAGAGTTTTATCTTATGGCCTGCACTGAGTCAGGCCATATCTGCCTTGTGGTGCAATTTGAAGTTGTGATACTAATAGGAAGTTTTGGAAATCAAATGTGTGGTTTCCAGTTTTGAATCCAATACTTTTCTTACTTATCCCCTAGTGATCTCATTCTTTTAAAATCTCGTTCCCTCTCTATCCTTCAGAGTATTCTTTCCTTATAATTGCTGGATTTGCCTAGAGGTATGTAACTGTGCCCAGCCTCCTACAGCCGAAATTCTTGCTGTGAAAATGTTTTATTTTCCCCCTGAAAACTGTCTATTTTCATGAGTTTTGCAACGTTGCTTAAAAGTAAAATTGGACAGTAATCCTTCAGAGTGCTTAGATAAGCCCCTCAGGGAATGATAATGATATTGGGCATTTTCTAAACAGCTGAAACAGAGCTTCTGTTTGGAGGGACCATTAGAGACACAGTAATCACTGGTGACAGATCTCCACAATGGAATTTTAACAACTAATTAGGATTGTTGTCACAGGCAGTGGCATTTCTTTGGTAAAGCAGCATGCAAAGTGTGGCTGACAGCCCAGAGGCAGTGATGGGAGTGAGGTCAGTGCCCGGAATAGAAGAAATTATTGAATGTCTGCAACCCCAGAGACAGAGATGTTCCCCAGCTAATCCTTGTGAGACTCTGCCATGTCATGGTGCCAATGGGAGGAATCTCTCTGGACATAATCCCTTATCTAGGAAAAGGAAATGGCTTACTAACAAAAAAAAGTTATTAAAGCAAAACCTTCACATTGTCCAGAATCTGTGCTCTATATCTGTAATCTTGGGTGGTGAAATAAATTATCATATTTTACAGACTAACGGTCTCTTTGGAAATTACTGAAAAAAAACTGTACAGAGAGGAGGAATTGGAAAATTCAGGAATTTATCTGACTCCAAACAACGCTCCCATTTTAGTGACAGTTGTAAATTCTGTTTTCATTCATTCAGCAGGTAATTAGTGTAAATTCTGTTTTCATTCATTCAGCAGGCAATTAAGAGCACAACCTTCTGATATTCCTACTTACTCTACTGATTTTAAGGTTTTGTATTTGGAGAAGACTGAGATAGTAAAACAACAAGAGGCAGTATGTCAGTGGTATGAATCATGGTGTTTGGAGAGAACACATTTATTTATGAACAAATTTTCTCTTGTTTTCAAGCATAAGAAAGAAGAAAATGTGTTAATTTAATCCCTTGAGATGGGGAAACAGGAAGTTTCTACTATCACCTTTACTGAATCACAGATTATTCTGATTTAGTGGCTGATTACTGTGAATAAACCAGCCCAAAGCCAGCTTATTTCCTATGGCAGAAGTTTTTCATTATAATTTCTTTTACATCACTGTGGAGATGAAAAAAAAAAAATTTTACTAGTTTTGAAATAGGAAAAACTAGAGTCCCCATGCATATCTGTATGCCATCCAAATTTCTTGGAATTAAATTAAAACACTGAGAATCTTCACATACAGAGCTTTCTATAAGAAACAGTTTCGAGGATTTAGGTTTTAATTTATACTCCTAATAATTGATAAAATGAAGAAAAAATACAATCCTCACAAAATAGTGTATAAAACTATGTACTTTATATTCTCCAGAATTTAATTTGATCCAAGTAGACATCTTTGTCTCTAGAAAAATAGAGATGCCATGGTTATTTTTAAAACTTAAAAAGAGACGAAAAGCCAAGACTTTATGTATTTTTGCAGGACATTTAAAGCAAATGTTGAGCTTTTCCTTTTAGCTTCAATCTTTCTGGAGTTTGGCTTCAAATACATTTCAGAATTGCTTCTTTTTTTGTTTGCTTATTATTTCTTCATGAGAAGGAATTAGACACAGTTGGTGCTTCCACAAAATCAAAATATTTTTATTGAATAAAATCTTCTAATCAGCTGATATCTAAAGCTATATGAATGATGTGCTTTAACATATCATTCTTTCAAAGACAATAAAAAAAATATTTAACATAACATATTCAAAGACAATAAAAAAGACAAGTGGCTGGAATGGTAAAATATCTATAAAATTTATTTTCTTTTCTTAAAATCATAAAAGAAATAATAAAAGAAAATAATACAATTTTCTTGATAAAATAAATTTCTAAATAAAATTTTCTTAATAAAACAGAAAACTTCCCCACATGGTTTCTCATAATCTTTGATAATTAGTATTGCACTCCAGATTTCTGCAGCAAGATATGAGCTGTGGAAAAGCTTTTTACAGCCTAAAGAAAATGCCTTAGGAAGCAAGGCTGCTGTGTGTTCTTCAGGTATTATAATAATGTCTTAAGGATGTCCTGTTTCCCCCACTCTGGAATTTTGATTTTGAAACATGATTGTCTCTAGTGACATACAGCTAAGTTTCTAATTTTTAGAAATTCAAGGCAACATGTAATAAAATTTGGGTACTTTACGGAAGTCAAAGTTTTCTTGCACACAAAACCAAATACAACTTCTGTTTTAGTTCCTTTCGCCTCTTGAAGTATCTGGGCTTCAGAATCTGTCAGGACAGCTGGGAAAATAACAGTGCTGACAAATATCAAAAGATGGGAGAAGAAAAGCTGTTTTTCAGAAGGATAATGGCTGTAAAATGAGAGGAGGCGAGTTGGAACTGGTTTAACTGGGAGGCTGAACAGACAAGGAGGGAAGTTTGAAAGGTCTGCTCAGGAGAGAGGACAGGACCTGACAGCTGGGTAGGAAAAGACAAATTGGGCAAACTGTTTTTATACGTGAACTAAAGGAAAATTGTCTGCTTGAAACACCCGTAGTGGAGGGAATCACCCCAATTAGATTAATACCTAAAAGGGGTTAATTAATAAGTTGTTCAGAAATTGAGGAAAGGAGAAAACAGCAGAATAGGAATAGACATTAAATAATGCAGCTGTATGTGAGTTATGGAAGTCACTCTGATCACAAAAAAAGGCTTCAGCAAAATCTGCAGGGTAAGACTTTTACATCGAGATGAATTTGTGCTCTTTAATGCATTAGCAGGTGTTTTAAGAAGCCTGTGCAAACCATTATGCATGGAGAACCCTTTCTATGATTGTTTGGAGAGCTCTGGTCTGATCTAATGAAATAACCCTAATTACATATCCATATGCTCAATCTCATTTATGAACAGTGCAGAGAAAATAAAGGATATTTTGCTGCTGATGCTGCTGTGGGTGTCACTGGAGCAGTCAGCTCCCTTCCTTCCTTCTGTACTGTTAATTCTGTATGCTGTTAATTCCTGGAATGCACTCTGTTCTGATGGTAAACCAAACAGCCTTCTCACAGCTCTTGCTCATGAAAACACATTTCTAAAGATGTGTGATTGCAATAAAAGCACGCCTGCCTCTTAAGAGTTGCACACACTTGCCAACCGACAATTTTCTTGGAAATAATCCCTTTAAAGCACAAGTCAGATTTATAGAAATAAACTAAAAACCATAGGTGCCTATATGGAAATCAGCTGTAACTCTGTAGAAAAATAGATGGGTTAAAATAGCAATAAACCTCAAAAAAAAAACAAAAACACCAAAACAATTAAAAGAAACCAAACGAAAACAAAATCAACTCCCCTTCAAAAAAACACCCAACCAACAACCTCAAACAAAAAATTTTCTCTAATGAAGCACATTATTTTTTGGTCAGGTTTTAAACACAATGGTAAGAATTTGCAATTTTTGAAAAGCTCAAACTCTTCACTGACACTGTCAGCTTTTTAAAGGCCAGTCATGGCAGTTATTTAAAATAAACTTGTGAAATATTTTAGAAAATGTATTCATCTGATGATTTTATACTTGTACATTAACTGCTCTCTTTTAGGAATAGAAATATTGCCTGTGTTAAATATGTGGAGATTCAGGGAAATAAAAGCTGAGGCCATATATCTTACCACAGAGCAGCAAGGAAAGGCTAAATTGTAGGGATACCATGAAAATAGTAGAACCTGGATGTTAAATATCAATGGAAAATCTGAGCAGAAAGTGATGGACTGATTACACATTTGAGATATTACTGCATTACACATTAATCAGAGCATGAGGGACCAGAGAGGGATTTGGAGGTGAAAACATTGAGATTCTTTTTTTTTTTTTTTTTTTTTTTTACATATTAAAATTAAATTTATAACTAGTCAGCCATGAAATCAAAAACTCAGAGAGATAAGCCAATATCTCCCTAAAGGCTTTAAAAGAGCAAAGGTAATTTACTGAGACTGTAAAAAAAGCTCATTTCTTGAGGGAGAGTCAGGAAGGACTTAGAACTCTTCTATATCCATATTTTTACAACATTTTGTGCTGCCAACATTATTCAGTTATTACATGAACACAAGTTGCACACTGCAAATTTTTCCCCCACACTGTGGTTATACAGCGGGAAGTTGGGGCAAAAGGGAGAAATCTTTTAGTAGTGTGCAAATTTTTTTCATTTTTACTTTCACATATCCAAGGCTTTAACCCTTCCTGAGAACATTATTATAGTTGTAGTAACAAATGAATATTTTTGGGGTGTCACGAGGAAAGTTTATTTTTATTCCTTGATATCAATAGTTCTATATTTGTCAGTCAATAATGCTCAGAAGTGCTTTCCCTCTGAGGAGTGAAGCCAGCACGTGCTGCACCATCACATCCCAATCATGAATGAATGTGCCTGAAATCTGGTGGCTGTCCTCTGCTGGGACAAAGCTTTGTCCTTTCCATCACCACCTGGTTAATTCCAACCTGCAGCTCTGTAAAACTTGGGCATCACGAGAAAGCCAGAAACCTCCACAGTGACTCGTAAGAACTCTGAGTAAGGCAACTAAGAACACGAAATGACATTTTCCACACCCCTCAGTCACTTCCAGATCCATATAATGTGTCAGGAAACCACTATAAAGTGAATGTGAAAAACAAAGTTCTAAAATAAACAAGACCAACAAATAAAACAACACTAAAGAAAACCCAAACAACCCCAGAAGGAAACATGAGACCTTTGTTTACAGTGTATTTTTCTCTTGAAAAATGAAACTTTAAAAGCAAATGTTGTCAGGTTCTTCTGGAAGATGAAAAACATGTTACAAGTTTGATTTTGATCATGTACAAGGCCACTCAAGAATGTCTTAAACTGACATGAAAAGCAATGCTTCTGTTTTCTTCCTTGTTTTTCTAGCAGATGAAAAGAACGCTGTGTTGTGCTGGATGCCTTGGTGAGGAACTGAGCTCTGGTTACACCAGACGAACAAGCAACGCCTGGTGTGAACTTTCTGTCCTGCTCTTTTATCCTATTTTACCACTTTTCTTGAAAACTTAAATATTTTAGAGTCCAGAGTTTAAAAATAGTGAAGCCTTTTCACATTCATCAGTGTCTAGCTATCCACTGTGGATAAGTAAATGTAGTGAAAGCGTGTTCCCTACAGGCTGTGATGGAATTCCATGCTGAGTAAGCAAGTGAAGAGTCAGTAAATTCCATGCTGAATGCACATCTTGGTGTACACCACAGGCATGAACAGGGAGAGGACGTTTGGAGGAAAATAAGATCCTCATTTCTACAGCAAATAAAATCCCTCATACATGTTCATCTCTAGCCAGGGAATGTTATCTGCCTGAACACTTCTCATTTCCTGCTATGACCTTAAATAAAGCAGCATCCTTTGTAGATTCTCATTTGAGTCAGTCAGAATTGTTTGCTCCTGGGGAATACGTGTGACAAGGCACAGCTGAGAGGCCTAGAAAAGCACTTTTCATTCCACAGGTTTGAATGTCTTGGTTTCCATGTGCTTGAGAGAACATTGAGATCTTGGACAATGATTGAGTGCTTCATGAGGTACTTTTTGAGCTAGAAACATTTTAGATCCAGATACTCGTTGTTTCATGGACATGTTTTTAGATCTATTCTTACAACTAAGCTAATATTACAGAAATAAATTACATTAATTTTCAGCTAATTAAATAGAATAATTCATTCTCTTCAGAAGTAAAAAAATAAAACCATAACATAGATACACAGAGAAATATTCAGATGCCAAATTGAATAAAAAACCATAACAAAATGGGAGATCTGTTGGCAGCATGCACCTGACAAGTGGCTGCATTTCAGAAACTGCTTTGACAAAAAGAAAGTATTTGAGCCCAAAGAGACAGAGAACTGCAATAGAGAAGTATAATAACCTCTGGGCAAATTGAATTGATTACGACTGGATGATGCACTGCTGAGTGTTCCAGTTCAGCAAATCTTTTAAACTTTGCTGGGAATGTTTGTTTGTTTATCCTGTTTGATGCAGTAAACATCCATTAGACATGAAAAGAGAGCACCAATGTGCCACTGATGCTCTGCTCCTTGATGAGGTGCCAGCCATTCAGTCTCTCCATTTGCAGGAACAGCTGGGGTTTTTCTGGACCTGTTCCTATCATGGAGCTGGATGCCTTCCTGATGGTCGGCACCTCATCACATCTCCAGTGAGCTGGCTTGTTTGTGATGGATCTGAAACTTCACAGAGAGAAGAGGATATTTATTGAGTCACATTTAATTTAAGCAGACTTCAATGTAAATTTACTAGAGAGCATGGTTTGGAACATGCAGAATAAGCTGTTCTCTGCACTTTTATCACTTTACTAGCAGACACGGGGAAATCTCTTGGTTACAGTAATCTCTTCTTTTCCTTAACAGATTGATTGTATGCATGAGCAGTTTAATCTGCTCTCCCTGGTGAAAAAAGCCCATAAAAATAGTATATTTCCTAATTCAGTAAAATTTCATGGTAATAAAATCACAAAGTTGTAAAATAAATGGCACACTGTATGAAAAGGCTTTGCAAACAACAAGACATTCCTTTCCGTAGAAGAAATTACAAAAGTGTAAAAGCAATTCTTTTTTTTCAATTTTATTGCACTATATATTCAACGGGTAAAGTTTCTGTGTTTATTCCTTTTTTTCTAATAAGAATCTGTATGCCAGATTTATACTTTGGAAATTTGAATCTACAGTGGAACATACTATTCAAAGGGTGTTTTTTGATCGTCTGTGATGATCCACTAGAGTCAATGTTATGTGATCTAAAATTGAAAAAAACATAAAATATTTGGTTATTTATGTTTTAAATTTTATTTATAATCCATACTGGATTTCAGAAGCAGCTGCATATATTTAGTTTGCTGCCATTCAGACAGCTATTTCTTTTGGCAATCTGGTTCATTCATAGAGAGCAGAAAAAAAAGATTTCTTGAGCACATAAAATGAAATGAAGCTTTGAAATAATGTGATCCTCAAAAGAATTTTTCTATTTTCCAGAGCATTTGTGGAATCATCTCTCTTTACTGGTCCTTGTAGACAACTACCTGATTTGGTAAATATTACTCCACAGTTGCCTTGCAGTGTGTAGCATTATTTTTAATTTAGGTGGTAATTTAAGCTTTAAACTGCTATTCTCAAGTTTCTTTTAAGGATGCCTAACCTAAATAAAATCGCACTAGAAAGACTTTGCTATTTTGAAATCAGCATTTGCCTCGATTCTTTTTAGAATATCAGCATATGAAATCTGGGCCAATACATCCCTTGGTTCCTTACTCTGAATTATCTTTCCTGCATTAATCCTGATGGAAGTTTTCACTGTTCTTTCCCCTTTCTGTCATGTACTGTTCTGTACTTTCCCAAGGCAGCCAATCATTCTAGTGCTGGTGTGTAATTTACTTTGTGAAACAGACATTTTGCCATTAATTTATGTGAGATTTCTTTCAGCTCTCATTCTACACAGTCACTTCCCTCTGGTGATCATTTGTACTTTTCTGTGTTTACTGGATGACTTCTGTCTGAGGCAGCCTTTACTGGTGGGCTGAACTTCAGGTGACACTGCATTAGCAAACAGAGTTTTATTATGTGACTCAAGCTCACTGAATTCATCTGTTATTACAGTCACAGCTTCATGGAGAACAAAATACCTCTGAAAATTATGCTTTTTCTCAGTCTCTTTTCAAGATCCTAAACACCTTAAGTTAATATTGGTGGAGTCCATTTTAAGCTTAAAATATATAGAAAATATTTAGTTATAAATATCAACGCCAGTGTGTCAGCCAAAATGACCAACAGCATCCTGGGGTGGTACAAGCTCAGCATCATCAGCTTGGATTTACCTTTGCCTGTCTTGAATTGATGGCATATTTTATTGTAGATGAGATATCTTCTTCTAACAATTTCCATTGAGTTTGGAATGTGTTCCATGGCTTTGTAAGGGCTCCTCAGGGTGAGAGAGATGGACGAGAATCTTGACTCCATGATTATAAGGCTGGATTTATTAATTTATGATATATGTTACATTATGGCTATACTGAAAGGAATAGAGAGAAAAGCTCAGAAGCTGCTAAGCTAAGAATAGAATAGAATAGAATAGAATAGAATAGAATAGAATAGGAATAGAAATAGAATAGAATAGAATAGAATAGAATAGAATAGAATAGAATAGGAATAGAATAGGAATAGGAATAGAATAGAATAGAATAGAATAGAATAGAATAGAATAGAATAGAATCCAAAACAAGGGAGCTCTCTGTGAATCTGTCCCAGAGAGCTTAATTGTACACATGGAACATGGGCCA
>JAHXMQ010003319.1:68480239-68500247 GCA_020466415.1 Ammodramus savannarum pratensis | reverse complement strand
TCCTCACACGGTTTCCCCTCAAGGCCCTTCAGCACCTTGGCTGCTCTCCTTTGCCACTCTGACAGATTTATGACCTTTCACTGAGGTGCCCAAAGCTGCCCCGGCACTGGAGGTGAGAGCAGAGCAGGACAATCCCCTCCCTTGGCCTTGCTGGGCCTGGTGCCCTCAGGACAGGCCTGGCCCTCCTGGCTGCCAGGGCACACAGGCCTCATTTCAACCTGCCCGTGACCAGGACCTCCAGGTCCCTTTCCATGCCCCTGCTCTCCAGCATCTCATCCCCCAGTCTGTACATACACACCCAGGTGCATCCACCAGCCCAGGTGCAGAATTCAGCATTGTCCCTTGTTTAAATTCAAGATTTTTGGGGATCCAGCTTGAACAGCAGATGCTGCACAGTTTCAGGGTCAGCAGGGCGTTGATCACTCTCACAGTCATGGTCCTGAAGTTCAGGATACTGAGACTCCTTTGGTCTACACAGTCATGGTCCT
Organism: Ammodramus savannarum pratensis; assembly: GCA_020466415.1. Lineage (NCBI taxonomy): Eukaryota > Metazoa > Chordata > Aves > Passeriformes > Passerellidae > Ammodramus > Ammodramus savannarum. Next base: position 68,499,759 of record JAHXMQ010003319.1, on the reverse strand, counting down.
GAAGTTCAGGATACTGAGACTCCTTTTGTCTATCATTTGTGTTGCAGCAGAGTTAAAGAATGCATTAATTACCTCTGCCTTGCCCACATCTGTGTTTGTGAGGTGATCATTCTCATCCTGTAATGGGCTGATGTTATTTTTACACTGCCTGTTGCCATTAATATACTTGAAAAAACTCCTTTTTATTTAAGTCTGCCAGAATTCTGGCCAACTTCAACTCCGGATGAGCTTTGGATGCATGAATTTTCCCCCTAGTGGCAAGCAGCATCCCTGTATTCTTCCTGTGTCACCTGACCTTGCTTCCATTGGGCATACACATTCCTCTTTTACCTTATTTCCAAGAGAGGATCTCTGTGCAGCCAGAACTTTATGAAGCTATGTAATAAAGCAGAATATGTGTAGTTCTGTTCCTATCTTTCCATCAGTTTTCACATTTAGAGGGCTAGATGCTGGAGCCACCAAACTGAGGCTTGCTGCCAGCCCTCCAGAGCAACTCACATATTAAAGTTACTGTGGGCTGACTGCAGATGGGAAGGTCACAGTCTGGTGTTACTTTCAAGGTGTTTTTTGAAGCTGAGGATGGAGTGGCAAACCTGCTCATATTCCATTGTCCTTACGCTAGGCAAGGGGATCGCAGAGTTTTGAAAACCCCAGAAAACCCAGCTGTCTGCTCTGTTGAATGTTTTCCCATTACAGAAACTCTTGACAAAAGATTCAGGTGCATGAGATGGGTGTCAGGTATATGTCAGGAACAGAAAATACCAGAATTGAGGCTGAAGTTGAGAGGGTTCTCTGAAAGAGGGAGTAGTACAAAAGTGGTGTTGAATTTTCATCTACAACAGCAAACACACACCAAGAGAGTCTGTGTGTAGTGTGACCCTGTCCAGAATACTTCATGATCAGAAAGTCTCAAAAATAACTGAACGCCACCAGTATAAGAATTCTGTGAGGTATCACAAAAATCTCACGCTTTTGTATTTTATTATTTGGAAAATGAAGAGATTTTGTGGAAATTTTGTGCCTCTGGAAGCAGGGAAGACACAAGTTCCTTTACTCTCATTTTACTCTTCTTGAAGATTTTTTTACTACATCTTAAGAAAGTGATGTAGTAATTCCTTGTGTCACAACTGGCAGGAATCCTTTTGTTCCTATCTACTACAGCCTGCCCTTCTCCACAATTGAGAAATTTAGAACACTGATATTTGCAAGTGTAAAGAGTGTGGAATCTCCCGGGAGAGATAAAAGTTGTGTTCTATTAGATCCTGATGATGAATCATTACAAGTAGCAGAAAAAAATTACACACTCCATTAAGTTTTCACACATACTGTGTTTTTAATTTAATAAAAAAACTATGTAAGGACATAGAAAACTACGTTTATTATTTTGGATGAGAATGAAAACTACTCTTTCAGAAACTGGTTTTGCTAGTTTTATAACATTAGGCATATTTCACTAGGTTTCTAGAATTTTAGGTGCCATACCTTGAATTACTAACAATGAACCCTGCAGAGGATACTTGTGTTTATGGTCCTGTTTAATCTCTGTGGCAAATGAAACACTGACATAAAAACAGCCACATTTCCATTTTGCATCAAATGAGTTGTTGATATTTAGAAGTAGGTGGGCACACTTCACATTTAGAAATGATCAGTTGGGTTATTTTAATGGCAAATACATCTCTGTGTGGTCTGCCATTTTCCAGGCAGAGTATTCATCCCTGTCAGTGAATTTCAGTACATCAGCCAGACAAAACTGAACTCAGTCTTTATCCTGCCTTGGGAAACATCCAACACATTTCTGATTTTCTCCTAAAATGCAGCTGGCTAGGATGCAGTGCATCTTAAATTAACAAGGATCCATGAAAGAATAATTGTTACCACTCTGATCCATGACTCTTTTCCACTCTGTACCCCTGGTCACATTCCTTTAAAGCAGCTGTGCCACAAAGAGCCTGTGTGTGTGACACAGGACAAGTCTGCTCTTCTGACAGCTGTGGAAGGACACATGCATCAGAAATTTATTGACAAGAAGCTGTTCAGAAGAATTTCTTGTCATGCTTTCATCTTACATAACAGATACATAGTTTTGTTGTCTTGTATTGTTTTGTGTAAGATTTGTTGATATATTCTTCTTTAATTGAATTTCACTTTGTACAAAAACAAAGATAGGTGAGTTATACTTTGAAATACGTTCTCACAGATATACAAAACCACTTTTAAAAATTCACATCAAGGCATATTCCATGTATCCTGTGTTTGAGGCCTAGGCATAAACCTAGCCCATATTGCCAACAGGCTGCAGCTAAATAAAGCTTTGTCTTTTCCATTGGGTTTCTTGCAAACAGCTGAACGCTGTGAGTGGTGTGTGCTGCTGTCAGCATGAGGAGTTCCATGCAGGGAAAGGGAAGAAATGCAGAGAAAGATCATAAAATAAAATTTCGGATGAAACTGAGCTGTTGGGGTAGATCCTTGCTGTGTACCTGTTATGGACCATTGATCCTGAGGGCAGCAGAAAAAGTCTCAGCTTGTGGGGCCTCTTTGTCCCTCTTTGTTAGCAGAGTTTGGGGGTCAGGATCCTGAGATTCATTCCAGTTCTGATTGAATTTGAGTTCAGTGTGTTCAGAAATAAGAGTAAATTCTGTCCGTGGACATGGGTCCTGGAAAGGGAGCAAAAGGGTGGAAGGATGTTTTATCATTATTTTGATACTGAAGTACTTGAACTTCCACCTGTTGGTTTTGCTTCTGCATAATATAACAAGGGTTTTTTTTGTCCTTCATCACAAATCATAATATTTTCTTTCCTGACCTATGGGTTGCAGAAAAATAACAGAAAAAGAGCAATGCATCATTTGGGTCCTGCAGTGTTACAGAGCAGTATCAATTCTTGATTTATCACCTTTCATTAGATTGGAATTAAAAAAAAAATACAAATAGCTATGAGAAAATGGGATTCGACAAATGAAGGTGTGGGTAGTTGTAGTTTTTCTCTACGTTCTTGGCTTCAGATATTCAGTATTCTGCCCATAGTTGCAGTCTTTTATCCTGCCTGCCTCCTGTTTCTTGTTTTTCTGGCGTTCAGCCTGACTTTGGCTGAGCTGATAAGAGGCAGCTGGCACAAAGGATTATTGCATCTTCCTCAGTGTGGCAGGTAACAGCTATGGAGGTGGAAAAACTCGGGATAAACTGAGATTACAGAGGAAATGCAGAGGAGAGAATAAGTAACTAGATGGAAAGCAAAGTCAGCATGGGCTACAGAGATCAATGATTCTGAAAATACTGTGGGGACAATAACACTCTTCAGACCTTCAGAGAAGGAGACTTATTGTCTGCAGAAATGTTCCCAAGAATGCCAGAACAGATGTGGTGAAGGATAAGGGATTTTTCTGGGAAAGAATTCTTAGGTTGGGGTTTTTTTTAGATTTTTTTAATCCTAATTAATAATCATAAAAGCAACAATACAATTCTTATTGTTCAGTGTATATTTGTATTTATTATAAAATTACTAAATATATTGAATAAATTTGGTAAATATATCTATGTTCAGTAGAGGAAAAATAAATCCTTGACATACATAGCAATTTCCAGTATTTTATAATCTGCAGTCAAAAATATTTTTTGTTTTCATTTCTGGTTTTGTTGGCTTTTAAATGAAGAAAGATATTTTAATGTGCCTACATTAATTATTTGTCTCTTTCTGCCTATGGTTTGTCCCTTACTCTATATTGCTTAAATGTTATTCAAACTCTTAAAAATTTGGAATGTCCTAAAGAGCAGGAATTATTACAAAAGTAAATGTTCAATAATGAAAATTGCACCCACATTTCTTATATGATTTCTTCCTGAATTATTTATTGGAAGACTTGAAGAGCCTGGAAAGTTTGTTTCTAGTCATGATTTCACTTATCAAATCACTGCATAAGTTAGAAACATGTTTGATTCCCAGCTGATTGCTGGTGTCCTTACTTTGGATTGGGGATGCTTGTTCTGCAGATAGACAGAGAAATATTTAGGCAGGAGCAGATTCATCCCTTAAGGTGACTGAGAACAAGCCTCATCTTAGCGTGTTGAAATTGCATGAGAACACAAAAACGCTTCTCTAGATCAGATCTAATGGCCCACCCAGTTCAGTGGCAACAAGATAATGCTGAGGGAAGGCACACCAATCTGAACAATACCTGCTGTTCATTTTTCTTATCCTCCTTCACAGCCATTGGATGCATGGTCCTGGCTGGTCTCTTCATCTGCTAGTTTACAAGTCTATTTACTAGTTTACAAGTCTATTTCTGGGGTTTTTTCCAATCCCTTTTCAAAGCAGCCCATTCCATCTACCTCCACAATCCCCCCTAGAAAGAGATTCCAGAAAATTTCTGGCCCCTGTGCAGAGAAATATATTCTTTCACTTATTTTAAGGGATCTCCTGGTGTCTCAATGGATGTTCTCTAATTATTGGGTCAGATAATTGGGTGACTAACTCTTCCATGTTCATCAGACCCTTTTCATTAACGAATTTGAAACCATGATCTCCCCTCATTCTTCTTCTCCACAAACAGAGGGGTGCATGGTTGTTTTCATTTCTCTGTTTGAGGAGGTGAGAAGCCCTTCATCACATCAAGAGTTCTCTCTGTGCTTATTCTGTCACCAGAAAAGCCTTTTTGAGACACAGAGATGCAGTGCAGGTGCCACTAAAACACTTGCACAATTTAAAGCTTTTCAGAGAAAGGTACTGATGATTCTTCCTCTCTCAGAAGAGGAAAAGAAAGATAGAAAAAAATTATATTTAATAGTCACTGTACTTAAAGCTAAAATTTGACAGTGCTAAATGAGATTTGAGGAAGACAACATAATAGAGCAGAAATAATTTTTATTGTGTCATAAAACCTGTACCAAGTGTGATTATGTAGTTATTCTGATTGCACGTAAGAATAGTTTTCCATGGCTAAGCAATATATGATTACTCATATGAGAACTAAAGCTGCAGATTTTGTGCTTGATCAGAACACCCTCTCCTTCTGTGTTTATGATCACTGCCAGTTGTTTTGTCAGAGAAAAATTTGGGATCAGGCAGCACCACAATGACAGAAAGTGTGTCTTGTACTTCACTACAGAGTAATGAGAGTCAGACAGAGAATAAATTGTCAGGATATCAGGAAAGGGTTTTGGAGTTCAGAATGTTCTCCTCAGAGGCAGAGAGGAGTGTTCCTGAGGCTCCAATAGCTCCAAGTGATGAGAGTCAGGACAGGCTCACACAGCCCTCACTGTAATGGATGCTGCTGTGGAACTGTCATTGGAAAGCCATTGACATTCTGCCTTCCCCTAAGAGTGTCTGATAACTTTAATGAGATCCTAAATAAGTTCTGGCATGAATAAAAATAACAAGAGTTCACATTACCACGTGTGATTCTATTTCTGCAGTCAGTGGCTGAAAAAGCGAATTACACAAATAATTATGCATGCTATTATTTTGTCAAAAAAGAGGAAAAAATCCAAACACTACCCCTCCCCTCCCCTCAAAAACCCCAAATCTGCAACCTGACTAGAAAACACAGAAAAAAACCCAGTTTTTGTGAAGTATTTGACTTCCTGTGATCCATGACTGGAAGAAGGAAGCAAAAAATGAGGTTTCTGAGGAATTTCAGAAGGCTTTGCTTTTATTGTTTCCTTGTACGACATTTTAAAATTATTTATAAAAATATGCTTCTTGTATGTAACATCTTCTCTGGATTTTTTTATTTATATGAAAATCTTATGGGTTGGACTACTCTTTCTTCATGACTGATATTTTCAGCAAGACTTCTGCATTGTTGCAATGACACATGACTGTTCCTTGCAGCATTTAGCATGTGAGAGCTGGGACTCTGGTTAGGTGAAGATGATGTTTGGTCTTGTTATGTGTCAGCAACCAATTTTTTCAGTTTGCTGAATGCATTTTAGCTCTTTCATTTCAGAGGCATGAATCTTTTGTCTTAGGTAATCTGCTGTCTTTTGTGCTCAGATGGGTTTTCTTGGGTTTTTACACAAACTTCATAGGGTTGTTTGCTGACACTTTTTGCACAGCCTGAGACAGAATGTTGTCACTTATTGTTTTAATGTTCTTTTCATCTTCATCTACAATAATAGGATAAGTTTTGATTTTCCCCTGTACTGAAGAAAATATGACATAGTACCCTTCTTTTTTATTTTTTTTCTGTAGTTCTTGCAGAGGAGGCAATTATAAATCACACAGGAGGCTGACAGACAAGGAATGAATTGTTCCACCCCACAAAAGTCTAAGGTAAACCACTTTCAGAGCTATGCAAATATTTTTAATTTGATGTTCCACTCTTGAAATCATGGGTTGGGTTTATGTGCTTGCTAGAAAGAAATTCTCTTCCAAGGTGAAGTGGACAGGGAAAATAAAGAGCTGCTCTTGAGGCACGATATCCTTCATGTAAAGCTGTTCACAGCAATACAAGAATAATTATTTTTCTTGGAGATTTGTGGCACAGTAAAAAGGGTGGGCACACCAGAGATGGAATGCAGCCAATTGTTCAGTCAGTAGATTTTGGTACAGAATATCTCTGGGTATAAGTGCTGCTAAAGACATACAAGGCTCACACTCATACTGCTTGTGCACTGACAAATTAGTGGCACAACTGCTACTACTACAAATTATCACAGATCTGGAAATAAATCATATCTTTGCAGTAGAGATGTGGGAAAAGAAGATCTGAATGCCTGTTCCTACCCTTCTTTTTTCTTTTTACTTTCCTTTAAATATACATTTTCCACAATTTTAACTTCTATGTAGTGACCTATAACCTCATCTGTTTTCAAGGGCACTTCAATTTAGGAGCAGCAGTAACAGCAACAGGAACAGCAGAAGCAGCAGCAGCAGGGATTCCAACTGTGGAGCTGTGAGAAGTATTTCAGTAATGAAAGGGAAAATTTGGGCTCCCTGCCTCTGCTGTAATTGAAAATCTAGGATAGTGCCTTTTTCATTTAACTTTATTGCTTGAGTTCAGATTGTTATATAGAAGGGAAAGCCACACTAGAATAATGTCTCTACCAGTGCTTTGCTGTACATTCACCAGTTTGAAACCTAGCATTAAAGTTAAAAGGAAGAGCAATTAGACATATTCAATTATTAAAGGGGGAAAAAACTATAATTATAAATTTCAGTAATGAAAAAGGACTGCTTACCAAATATTTACTTGCTAGTTGTTATTACCAGGTTATCACCAGTGAGCTGGGGAATAAGCACCATGGTAAAACAATTGTCCAGGTAATTTATGCTGAATAAAATAGAAAACTTTGTCACTATTAACTGCAATTACTTGTAAATTAATGGTGTTCCACCATTAAATTAAAGGTGTTCCACCCACTGACAAAGCATAACCCTAAATCTGCAGTGTTGAAGTATTTTCACATTCTAATGTCTCAATTGCCCATGAAGTTATATAGTACATTACACAGTACTCAACAACCATTGTTATGTATTTTATATGTTTTTCACATTTCACATATGCATTTTAATATATTTTTCAAACTTTTTTTTGTCTGCTGATCTGATATCTCAGTCTCTACGACAGCATCCATGTGAAGAGAAATAACAATGGGATTAACCATTCTAAATACATCTGAAATATTATGTTCATTATTTGCAGGTTTTTGCATCACTGTGGGGAAGAAAAAAGAAAATTTGAAAATAGGCAATAATTATGGATTTTAGAACTATGTTTATTGTCTTATAGGAAACTGTAGACCCACAATGCTCAGTCGTCCTCCCATCTTGACATGGGATCAGTTGGTTTCTGTTTGCAGAGTAAAACTCATGAAGATATTCTGCAGTGATAAATCTATGAAGTCTAACTTTATCCCTAACAATACTCATATTATTGTATTTCAAGTAAACTTAAAGGAGCTACTATGGATTTACCTCCTTTAAAATTAGAGCAAAATTTTTCTTTGCACTCAATTCATGGGTGTGGAGGGGGCTACTCAGTATTTTACAGCAAAATTCAAAATAAGAAATGCAGGGAAAGAATCTTCAAGTACATGAAATAAAAAAAGCTATAAAAATCATACTCATCCTCTCCTGCCTTCATGAAAAGTGGCCATGCCCTGTGTTTTTTTCATTTTTGCATATTTTATTAGCTGCTCAGGACTATTAAACTATTTTTAATAGGTGGACATTTCTAGTACGTATAAAGGGATGGAGACTCATTTGGGCTTTCCATTCTAAATCAGTTTAAGGTTTTCTGAGTCAATACATGTCTAATAAATGTCCTGTGAGGGTCAGGCATCTCATGCTGGTGTTAAAGAACTGCCATGGAAACACAGAGGCAAAGAGAAAAGAGGAGAACAAACTGAATATCTGGGATGTCATGGGATGGAGGAAATCTCTGACCAAGCTGAGATTGTGGGGATTTCATTGCTCTGTAGTCATTGCATTAATCAGAGCTAGAGGTGGATTTAGATTGGGTACAAAAGGAAAAGAGGAGTTGGCATTATTAACTAATAACTGTGTGAGTTCAAACTGATCCGCATAATGTGAGTCTTTGGACAAAATGTTTATTTATATTTTATATTATTTATATTTTATATTATTTATTTATATTATTTATATTTATATTATTTATATTTTATATTATTTATATTATTTATAATATATATTTTATATTATTTATATTTTATATTCTTATGAGCTATTTTGTCTCTGTTCACAACTTTGTGCAAATAGTTCCAGTTAAATAATCCAGTTGTACCTGGGTTACACTCTGATGTGCATGTGAAAGCATTTCCATGCCATTATTTAACATCCAAGACAATGGTCCCTGTCTCAGAGCAACTTACTCAGCAGAGCACACAGAATTTCAAATTAGTGGACAAATACACACAGTTCACTCCAAGTCATATCTCTTCCCTAATCATCCTAAAAGATTCAGTAATAATGGAAAAAAAAAAGTGTTTAGTTGGATATTTTATATACTTGCTCAGCTGTGTTATTTTAAGGAAGTTGGTAAAGAATGGCATCAAAATTAACCTTACTGAAGAACCAGTGCTCTGTTGGCACAGATCATAGAAATGGGGTGAGACTTTTGACACAGCTTGTCATTTCTACCCTAAATAACCCAGAAACCTGGTTAATTGAAATTCATGAGGAATTTCACAGCCCATGGCACTGGGGTTGGAACTAGATTAACTTCAAGCTCCTGTCCAACCCAAACCATTCTGTCATTCTATGATCTTGTGATATTTTCTCAAGTTCCTTCTAGGCAGATCAAATTAAACAATTTCCATTGCCATTAGAAGGTAACATCTTGCTTCTACTGTGCTGCTCAGTAAAGAATATTCCCTGCAGTGTCCTTACAGAGAGATATGAGATAGAAAATCTGAATTTTGCTTGCTTTATTTGCTGTTTTGGCTCCAGCACAGTATATACACGTGAGGAAGATTTATTTTCTCTTCACTGTATTTTTTCAGGTAAGATTTAGAGGCTCTAAGTGTTTTGTCCAATTGAATGACTATTGGGAAAGTATAAAATGGAAATTATTTAAATTTGTTTGATAAAAGATTCAGATTTCCTGGATATCCCCAATTTCCATTAAATCTGAAAAAAAACAGAAAATTATGACTGTATAATTAAAAAAGGGGACCTGAGACGTGGTTTAATTTCAGGAGAATAAAAATATTCTCAGTTCTGAAAGGCAAGCAGAAATGAGCAAATTGTAGAATTGCATCCTGAGTATTCATTACAAATTGGAACTGTTGGGAAGCCTCAGATTTCAGTGGAATGCTAAATCTCTGTTGATAGGGGAAACAAGGTGAAAATTAAAATCAATAATGGAATTATAGCACTCATGCAATTGTATAGGAAGAAATTTCGTAATAGAGAAATGTAAGCTTTGTATTTGTACTGAGCACAGCATTTGCATGTCAGATTTGCTGAGGAGTTTGATGTTTGGCTGTCTGTGAGGCACATGAGGTTTGCCCCTCACAGGGAAACAGAAACTATTTACTGCTGTCATAAGTGCCATAGGTATTTTTAACTGCAAAGAATGCAAATTCTGTGTTCTTGATAATATTCTGGGAATGTTGTAGGAAGGTTCTGTTAAGAAAAAGTGATGAAATTGTACTCAACGCAGACTGAAATTAGAAGAAAATATTCTGGATATAAAGGTGGAGAAAATAATTATTTTCTAGGACAAACTGAGAGAGTGGAATTGTGTTTGGAATTGTGATTGTGTGCACGCTGCACACTGGGACAAAGCGAGATTGGACATATTCATACACTACAAGGAATGGGTTTATTCCAGGATGTGGGCTGAATTTCACATAGGTCACTCTTTTAAAGGAATGATCTTTCCTTTCCTATTCTATCAACATGTAGTTGCAGTCTTGGTGAGAGCAGCACAGTTGAAATGCACATAATAATGGGCATATTTCCTTTATTCAGCAAGATGTGGAGGTCAGAAATGTTGTTTATGCTGGATGGATGCTTACAAACTGAAGCTTTTCCTGATAGAACAGTTTTGACAGCCGAGATTGGTTCAGCTTCATGACATTCAGAAATGCACCAGTACATGTCTTATTCTTCACAGCAGGATACTTTATGTATTACATTTACATTACATATTACATAATGTAAATTACTCTGCAAACACATAGCTATAAAATAATTCTAAAATATTAAGAATGAGGAAACAAATCCAATTAAAGAATATTGTGACTGTAAAATACAACAATATTATATCTAGAGTAAAAAAGACTGTAAAAAAAAAAAGGAAATTATGCCTCTGCGAATGATTTTATTTGTTCAAGTGAAAATCAGTCTTACAAATAAAAATTAGCATTATTTCATCAGGAACCTCACATATAGTATGAATATAATCATGAATACAATTAAAATTTTATTTTAAGAGAAATGAAATTTTGTCTCTTGTGATATAATCAAGATGAACCTGAGGGATACTCTACTTTCTTTGAGTTACTTGAACTTCAGTGAGGCTGGAGTAATTACAATGTTATATGAGTGGAATTTCAATGGAAACAGCCTGGATAGACCCAGGGAAATGTAAAGTGCTCTTTTTTTTTCTCAGTATAAGATGTTGGTGCTGTACCTGAGTGAATCTGCAAAGAAATAATGATGAATTTGATATAGAGATTTAATTTTTTTTTTTTTGTTTAAATTCAATGGATACTTTGGAAGAAAGAATAACATATTACTTATCAGCTTTCTGAAAGTACATACTACAAGGAAAAATTGTCTCTTAATTTAGTAAAATGGGGTTAAAAAATGGAAGGAAAACCTAAATCCAACAGTTACTACTCAAGTACCTGGAACAGGTATAAAGAGAAATTTTCTTGTCTCAGCAACATGATCAGCTTAAAAAACAATGAAAGAACTTCTACTAAGCAACACTTACTAGAAGTTCTTATTTACTTACTTATAAGTAAGTAAAGAAGTTCTTATTTACTTACACTTACTTATTTACTTACATTTATAAAGTTTTTCAGCTAATGCCCAGTGGATAAACCTGATCATATACCCACTTTTGTGTTTTACAGTCCAGTCTTGTTCTTTGACTTGGGACTTGAGAAATATAGATAGCATGCAACCATTTTTTGTCTATTTTAGTTCATTCAAGTCACATTCCCAATTGGTTTGGTTTGGTTGTTTGTTTTTTTTTTTTCCTATAGCAATAAAGAACAGAAATTTTTGTTTAATGGGTGAACAAATTTATAAACATGCATTGGAGAGTGTGCATAATCTAAATTATTTTTCATTCTTTCACCTACAGCAGACAGTGCTGTGAAGAGACAAAACAGAATTTCAAATCTTGAGCTAAATACTGCAAGATTTGGGACAGAATCAGCAGACCCAGAAAAACCTGTCTGTTTTTATGGAAATCAAAATTGTGGTGACAAGAATTCTTCTGGAAATGTGGTCCTTTCATTACTCTTGTAAGATAAACAGAAAAGGCATGCATCCAAAAAAGTGAATTGATCTTCAGCATGTGCCCTTTGAAGTTATTGTGATGGACCAGTAACAGAGTTCCTCACAGAAAATCCACTTTTGATCAGCAGTGGTGTATGTCAGGGATTTTTCCTCAAAAAGATTCCACCATAGAACACCTGTCCAGGCCCTTCTGTGAATACATCCATTTTCTCTACACCAAAGATAAATCAACAACCTCCACACCAATTTCAAACTAACACTAAAGTGTGCTATTAAAGCAATGATAATGAACTTTTAATGACTCAAGAGACCTCTTTATTAAACTTTGTAATAAATCAACCAACTTTATATAAGGATCAGATTAGGGATACTCATACTGGCCAAAGTTTAAACAAATCTCTGTGTTGTTGGTATTTTTAGTTTACATCTTAAATGAGGTGTAATATCATCAGAATTGCTGGTTTCACTTCCCTCTCTTTGACTGCACAGGACTTGAGTTTCCTTAGATGTATTTGCAGTCATCTCATATGTAAAAATTAGAGAAGCAGATTAATTTAAAGTCAAAAATCATAAGATTTCCTGCTTAATACAAAACAACTTGCACACAGATGAGATATTTCCATGGACCATTCTAATGCAAGCATATTATCACCTATCAGAACATTGGAATTGTTTCTAATAACATTTTTTTTTATATTTAGTAAACTTCATGCCAGCATCCTAAAATCAGAGGCTAGCAATCCAATGTTTCTCTTTGCAAGCAGAAAGTGTTGAAACTGTTTTACTTCACTTTTTTTGACTCAAACACTGGTTTTTAGGTTACATTAATAATGGTTATTTTTGTTCACTTTCTCTGTAGGACTATAAGAAGAATATTAGTGTAGAAGGCTGTTTTTCTTCCCTGGTGACAATCAATGCAAATACACATGGGAAAATTCTTCTAAAATCACTGTAGATAAGGGAGGATAATGTTTCATGAAGACATGACTACTAGCAGGTACAAAGATTTGTGAGAATATTAAACTAATGGGAAGAACTGATTCAATCTTATCAGGACATTTTTGCTTCTTTAATTTGAATTCAGAACTTGTTTTTCCAAGAGACTACATTTCATTTACCTAATTTGCTTTATAGGTTTTTCTTTCTCTTTTGTTTTGGGGTGTTTTTGTTTTATTTTATTTTGGGGGGGGTGGCAGGGGAGGTTTATGTTCCTTTCAGGAAGTTAATTTAAGAAAGGGGAAAAATTAGGAAAAAATATGTAGTAATGTCAGCAAGAAATTATTGTCATTAAAGACTAGAGGAAAGCAGAGAGAAAACTAAATATCAGAACACTGTGTAATGTTCTGTAATAGTGTCCAAATGTGGATAAATTGGTGTCCACATGATTACTTGCACCCTCACAACTGTAAGAGGGGAAAATGATCTAATTGAAATTCAGCTGTTAAAGAAACTTTAACCCACCAGCACTAAAAGGCCACACCATGAGCAGTTGTACCCAACTCCAGCAGAGATAGGGGGATAGGATATAATATAAAAAAACACTTTAGGCCCTAAATAGAAATCACATATGTTTGGAAAGAAATCTATAATTAATTCATAGATGAGGATAGACACTGATGTCCCATAAGGTGTTTTCCTGGCCTTTTTCCTGGGTTTGCCCTTTCCAGTCTGTTTCCTAGTGCACAATTCATGCACTGCAATGGCTGGAGCTGCACTGAATGTGAAGCCCCAAAACAGATAGTCTTCAAGAAATAATGGGTTAAAACATAGAATGTGAGGCATTTGAAGAAAGCATGCCTTGACTAATTAATTAATATGTATAACTCATCATTAGACAGCATTGCAAGAACTCGGTATATGACTCTCTAGTGGCTGTTACTAAGAAGTCCCTTTGGGAAGCACTCAGAAAGGTTAATGATTAATGGTGCACAAGTCATTAACTCAGCCTTTCTAGACAAGTTGCTCTTGTACATATTTAAGTTATCCCACATACTCATAATTTTATATGGATTTACGTCTTTGAAGCATTGGGGTTTATATACTAGAAAAGCATAGGGTTTGTTTTCTAGAAAAAATTCTAGAGAAAAATGTATTTAAATATAATTTTTCTTTATTATTTTGTAGAAATTTATATGCAGTCTGCATTGTCCAGCCTGTAAGCAGACAAGCAAAGCAAAAAACAGTAATTTAAGGGTGTTGTTCAGTGTGCTTTGCATGATGCTTTTCAGAAATATGCAGTGTGAATCAGAAATGAGAAAATATTCCATTGCAATGTTGTTGCTTTTTGGCAGCTTTCTGAAATGCTTTTTAGAAACTTGCTTCTTTCAATTAATGATAAAATCACAACTTACTGGGCTACAGCTGTCCAAATCCAGGAAATATTGAGTTTCAGCTCTTTGATGAGTTACAGTAGGAAGTCTTTAGAATTTCTATTTTTAAGATTTTATCAGGAAAATAACACCAAACCTCTTTTCTGGACTTCTGTCTGGGGTTAGGCTAATATAGCTCATTTGCCCTTTTACATGCCTTTTAGCAGTGGTGGGCTGACAGCTGGGGCATGACAGCATCTTGTTTAACAAGGTTTTGTCAGCATTTGAGCAGGTTTATAAGAAAGGCTGGCATATTTTGTCAGTAGTGTTTATATTTAAGCTCCTTGTCATATAAATAAAAGGGTGAAATGTATAAAACACACACTGCTCCAATGGAAAGAATTTCCTTTTTTGAATTTTCACTAAAAAATAAACCCAAAAACAAATCCCTTGAGTTATGTGTACTTCATTTTATCCTAATCATGCAACGGGTCACATTTACCTGGAGTCTGGATCTGTGCCTTCCTCCATCCAAGCCAATATTTTTCATATTTTCCTTCCAGTGCTTCAGTTTCCCTGCTTCAGGAATGAGTTGGTTTCTCCAGAAATGAACCAAAGGGAGAACTGCAACAGGCAGTGTAAATGATTCGGTGCAGAAGGAGCCAAGCAGAGTTGAATTTTTAATCCCATGTTATATTCAGCTGTACTAAATCCTTCTGGAGGAGAATTTTTTCTCGTGTACATTGGCCCTTATTTGGAAAAAGATTATTTATAATATTTTGTCTTGCTAGAAAGTTTTCCACCAAAAAAAATTAAAAATCTATATGCATAAAAAAATCCTGAGTGATTGAACCTAAAAACATTTAGAAGCACTTTATTTTATGTTTTAAGACAAATAAAACAAAACTTTTTTTACAGGTGATACTAAAGATATATGATCAAAACCTAGAAATAAATTTGAGAAGCTAAGCCTATAAACAAAAATATCACAATTTTCTCAGGGCTGCAGACCTCACTTTCAGATTACTTTTACACAGCACAAGCAATGTGTTAAAATACTGTTATACTCTTCTTCACTGACAACAGCCATATTCACATATCCTGTCTAAAGATTCTATTTTAATGTAGGACTTGTGTGTAAAAGTTGAAGAAATAATGTTTGTCTTTTGTCATGAGATTAAAAAAATCTATATGCCCACTTGGCATTTATATTGAGTTTTTTGTTTATTTTTAGATTGAGGAATTTCAATTTCTTTTATTTTTAATTTTAATTTGCACCAATCCTTAAAAAAAAAGATCAAACAAAACACAAGGTTAAACTGTGTTCTGACTGTATTTTGCAATGATGTTAAGGTAATTGTATTTAACTGCCTTGCATTTGCACCAAACTTTAAAACAAAATTTTAGAAATTTAAGACCAGGTCTCTTTGCCAAACACTTCACTCTTTATTTTCCAAGTACATGAATTCCAGAATAGATTGGGTGAATTTTGCAGGTGAAATTTGTAAATATTTGAAAAGACCATTTAGCATGTGGTCTTCAGCAATTATTTAGGATTTTAAGATTGTACAATAAAAATAGATATAATAAATAATTGATATTCTATAATCTCCTCAGTGTTTTCCTAGAACTTTAATCCAGACTAATTTTAGTATTTTATTTTATATTAATTCAGATAAGAAATAAAGTGAACATTTGGTATAAATTTGGTTTGGCATGTATCTCTTTTTGGTTTTTTTGTGTTTGAGGTTTTTTTTTGGTTTGCTTTGGTTTGTTTGTGGGAGTTTTTGTGGGGTTTTGTTTGTTTGTTTTGTTGTTGTTTATTTGTTTTCTTTTCTCTCAAGGAAGTAGAATCCAGGGAGTTCTTTAATAGAGTTCTTTTGAAATTGTTATGAAAAGTAAAGAGTATTTTTTCCTTTTCTTTTACTTTTTCTCTCTTTTCCCTTTCTCTTGATGCCTTGAGAAGGCTGACCTAGAACAGAGGCTGGACAGAGTTAAAGAATAAAGTAGGGATTTATTAAAAGTAGGAATTTATTAAAAGGCCTCAATGGATCCAGCTTGGGCAGCACAAGAGCCCAGCCAGGGCTGCACCCAAGATGAACCCAAAATGGTCACAAAAATGGAAATCCAGTCATGGAGTCTCACACTTTTCCAAGTTTTGGTCCATTTGCACATTGGGATTAATTTTCCAATTACACCCTCAGGTTATGAAGTCCCATCCTTGTTGTTTTTCTCTCTTCAGTTCACTGTTTTTGCTTTTGGGCCTGAAACTTGGATTGGCGGTCCTTGGTCCCCAGCTGGAAAATGAGAGTTTTGTCTCCCTGCTCTGTGAGGAGAGCTTACCAGCACTTTATATGGAGCTCAGAACTATGCATTAAAGCAGCACAGAATCTGAAAAAACATAAAAGCTAAAACTTAGGGCATCACTCTTTAATTTTTTTTCTTTATCCCTTTTTTCCCCCTTGTCCTTTGGCCTTTTCATTTTCTGTAAGGGAAAAAGTAGTAGTAGAGGGACTAAATGATCCAATATTTAATTTGCTAAAAGCAATTAGATTACAATAAAATTGTAAAAAATCTAGAGACTACATTTGGCTCCCTAAAAGGACTCTTCCTTGGTACTAATCTTGCCATTCTTTTACTGCATTCTTTTTGTGCAGTAGTTGTCTTCTTGCACTGTGACATTATGACAGGTGTTCATTTCCCCACATTCTTTGTTTGAGGAGTACCTGGATGAGGGCTAACTCAGTCTGCACTCTGCCAGCAGCAATGACAAACACTTAATTTTGGAAAGAGACACTATTTCACCATGATAGTCTGTGACATTGAAGGATTAAGAGATTATTTAATCTACACAACCCATCATTTGGTCAGAAACTGGAAAAAAAAAGAAGATCTATCCATTAACTCATATTTTTTGTAGTACCATTCATCATAATGTTCCAATTAGCTGTTAATGCACATGTCACACGTGTTATTGTAAGATTTGCACTGTAACTCATCATTGATTAACTGGGCCATCATTTAAAAGTGCTACAGGAATTACACAAAGTAGCTGTCATCTCTTTTCACCTGTGTTTAATTTATGCTCATTACAGTTGTCAAGGATACATTTTTTGCTGCATCTGCAAATGTTATGATGCTCTGCTATTTAATAAATCCGAATAAATATTTTGACAGTGAAAGATTCAAATGAAGAAAATATGACTCATGCACTGGTAATGTAATATGTTGTTAGCAAGGAAAACCCTCCTACTTCCCTGTGTAAGTATTAAAAAATAAAAATAAAAATAAAAATACCCTTTCACATTCATTACTGCACTGCTTGGAGGTATTTAATACTATAGTTAAAACACAATCGTTTTGGGTGGAAAATAAAGGTCTTAACTTTCACATTGATCATTTTATTTTCTCTCCTTTTCTTTTCTTGTAATATGATCCTTAACTGGGATTTTGATATTCATGAAAATTGAGAGTTCATGACTAGAGGGTAATGGCATGAAACTAGCATCCAGATACGAGGCAGAAGATGATCTAGGTTATTAGTAAATTATGAGTTTTGGAAATAATTCTGTTATTCCCTTGTAGTGAATTAAACCACTTAATTTATTCTTCTGCACATGAAAGAGTCTGGTCCATCCACTAATTGTATTGCTTCCTCTCATTTTTGATGAACATATTTTCGTAATGTTTTGTAATTTGAATTCTTGTTACTTTCTCCCTGATACAATGGATTTCCATCCATCAAGAAGAGAGGAATTTTGTTTTTCCTTTGTGATGTGGAATCTGTGTTGTCCCAGGAGCAGCTTCAAGGAAATAAATAAAATACAAGTTCAGTTTCCCTAACTGCCACTTAAGACTATTACTCAGTTTCAGCTGTAGAAACAGGTGCAATCCTACCATCCTCCGAAATTAACATTTTTAATATTCTGGAAATAGAAAAAATTATTCTTTCTTTTAATGATATATTCATTTGACAGATAATACTTCATTTATTAGGCAGCATCACTAGTGGAAGAGCTAGCGTGAACCTCATAATCTGTTAAGAAATGAAACTTGTAGAATTCTCAGAAGATAAAAAGTTCTTTTAAAGGCTTCATTTCATTATTTAGACAAGGACAGACATTGCATTATGTATGACATTTTGTTCATGAAAGAAGAAAGAAATAGGCTCCAAAGTTTCTGGGGAAAACCTTACCCTGTATCAAAGGGATTAAAGTAAATGGGAAAAAAGTAACTGGGTAATGTGAATTTAAGCCATTCTTCTAGAAAAATGTTTTATGATTAGTTAATTCTACTTTTGGGGGCTGGATGGTGACTTAGCTGCATTAAGTCTGATTACTTTGGAATGCTCTTTCAGATAGTTTAACTGGAAAAGAAAAAACATGAATGGCTGCAAAAATAACTTACTGCATTTGGACACGAGCTGGTGTTGAATTATTTAAAAAGGAAATCTATTGCAAAGATTAAATGAGGAAAAATTATCCAGTTTAATGTATACCAGAAAATGAGAGAGATATTTTATGAATTATTTGATTAGGAAAGCTTAAGAATTGACAATCTAAAAGTACTATATGCAATGTAAGATTGAATTGAAATAATATTCCTTTAAGTGTGTTAGTACTACACTGACTTTAGATGGCATGAACTTAATATAAGGCTACTTTCTCAATTAATTTATATATTACAGATACTTAACAGACTTTAGAAAGAAATGCAAACTGTTTATGGTTATGATAGCAAAATAACAAGTCTAGAACTAGGGAAATAAGGGTTACTGAACATCTGCAGTCATAATTACTCAGCGAATATTATTATTGCCATAAATTTACTCAAGTATGTAACAGTATAAAATTAAACAGATTACATTTAAAAAATTTTGTATCATAGAGTCCTGCAGAAAAAATAAACATTACTCTAGGAGTTGCCTAGAGGGCAACTGCCTATGTAATACATGTACATGAGCTTTGAATGAAGAGATGCCTTGCTCTGGAGCCAATAAATTATACAATAAAATACTGGGGTCACCAAGAGCCATAAAACTCCAACTTCCATCCTGTGGAGACTGAGGACAGAGGGCTGCAAGGAAGTTCAGAGGCTGGACAGAGTAGTGGCAATGTGCTGTGCTGTTTGTGCTTCCCATTACAAGCCAAGCTTGTGTCTCAGCAGGCCTTGGTGCTTTTCTTCTTCCCACACCGGCATTATATTCACTTCCTGTAATATATCAGCACAGTGTAAAAGCTTCCTGCGGGGAGATTGTAAATATGTGGGAAAAA
>JAHXMQ010003319.1:68465410-68480139 GCA_020466415.1 Ammodramus savannarum pratensis | reverse complement strand
TTTAACCATTTCCTAAAAACCCTCTGACTTTAGGGATTCCAGCACTAAGAAATAAGCAGACACAGCACTACAGGCTGAGGCATAGCTGTGCCAAGCAGCTTTGCAGAGATGCTGTGGGGGAAAAGTCAATAATGAGGCAGCAGGGCATCCCTGTGGCAAAGGGGGCCTGCAGTGCCATGGGGGGCACCAGGCAGGGATGGCAGCAACACCTGAGAGACACACCTGGGGTGCTGTGTCCTCGTGTGGGATGACAGAGATGTGCCATGAGGCCAGCCAAGGGCCACAGAACTGCAGGAGATTGGATTCTTGTCCACAGAAAGAAAAGCTGAGATAGCGGGAGAAGACAGAGTAGCTCTCCAGGACATTCTAGTATTTTTTATTTAACAGACATTAATTAATACGATGTCTCCTAAACACAATAAATGCATCCTCAGTCGTTTCAAAGCAGATGTTTTTCTGTAAATCTGATTTTTACAAAAACCTCTGTGTATACCTGCACAAAATTTTTTGAAATTGAATCAGGGCATTTTTGATTTGCTGCAATGTTGCTCCTTTCTAGCTACCTTAATACAAAAAAGTTGGTTTGATTGGATGTTCTTTAAAGGACAACTAGGGCCCTGACATGAATGGCAGCAGCAGCAAACCCAACAGGTTTCCATGTAGAGGAGAATATCTTGGCAAGGATCACATTCCAGTAGTGCTGCTGTCAGGGATTGCCCCTGAAATAATTTTTTTTCTCCCATTTCCAGTTGTTTTTTGTCAGTTGCTGGCAAGGACCAGTGCCAGGAAGAACACTGAGAGGGAAAATGAAGTGCTCTGACAAAATTAGAGATGGACAAGTGCCAACATATGTCTGCTCACTGAGGATTGAGGGAACTACTGTGCTGGCACATAACAACGTAGCATTGCACTGAAAACATTGACAAAGAGAAAAAGCCAAGATAGAAAAAATATTCCATAGGCAGTCCGCCAGTTCTTTTAATATGATTTAATTTGCTAATTGAGAAAAATGCTGGTGCAATTTACTCAGCTTGCACATGCTACTGTGTCTTACCATCCCTGCAGAAAAAGAGCTCTCTATTTGAGCCATGTGAGTGCTATTAGCTTGAAAAAAAACCCTTTGCTTTCTCATTTTGATACAAAGCTTCAATATCTAATGATGAACATTCCAGATGTGTTACTTATTTAGCTGCATTTTATTGCATTTTTGCCCAGGGCTATTTCCTCTCGTCTTGGCTTTCAATTTACTACATAACATGCAGGCATTTTGAAATCAGTGAGGACCTAATGAATCAAATGCTTCCAAGTTCAGCAAAGAAATATTCACATATGCTTGGAACAACTGGCTGCAGAGCATGTCTGCAGGAAAACAAGGTCCCAGGTGTTCTGGTTGAGAATGAGTTTAGTTGTGAGGCAGCAGTGCCCCATCGTTGTGATGGAGCTCCACCAGGTTTGGGACTGCAGGGGTGACAATTTGCCACAAAGAAAATTCCGGGTAGTAACGGAGAAAAAGTCACTGAAAGTGATCCAATTTAGGTGGACATTTTAGTTCCAGGAAAGTCCAGAACTTCTGTTCACCTGTGGAACGTTGGTTGGCTGTGGCGCAGCTCCTGCGCTTTTATCTCGGTGCTGCAGCAGTAAAGTGGATTTCTGTGCATGCAGGCTTGGCTCCAGCACCGGTGTGAGCCCATAGAGGGGGAGACTCTGCACCAGAGACACAAAACCTGGAAATGCTCCAGATTTTACCAGCTGAGAAAAAACCCTGAGGTAGGTGTATGGCTGGGTGCAGCTGTCCATTTCCACTTTCGAGCAGCATGAGGAAGGAAGAAATTAAATACAATTAAATACAAAAAAAAAAAAGCAGAAATAAACATAAATATATTGTGTAAAAGACAAAAGCATGTATCTCTGTAGAAAAGCAAAACCGTTGAAACACCTCCCACAATAATTTCAATTTTATTTTGACTGACTCTCATGAGGTGCCAATAGCAAAACAAAAGGGAAATGAGATCTGTGCCATGACCAATTGAAAAGAACAAATATACAGCACAAAATGGACTGTTGATGAGAGTTCCAGGACTTCTGTTCTTCTCCCTTAACCATTGGTTAAAACCATGCTGAAACCATTGGTTCCAGAGATCCTTGTCTTTTTCTGTTGGTTTGTGTTGTTTATGAACCATAAATCCTTACGGTTTCAGCAAAACTGCATTAGTTTAGGTTCAGCCATTCCATTTTATTCTTCATACTTTGTCACTATGAAACCACAAATTTTTAATGAAACTCCTATGCCGTTTTTTAAGACCCAAGAAAACAAGCCAGCCTTTGTTTATTAGGGGTGTGGATGAAGTATTTCATATTTCAGATGGCCATATACAATGTCAATAAACCTGCAGTTCCACATACCTATTCCTAGTCAAGTGGGCAGTGGTTTCCAGGGAGTTTAGCTGTCCTATATCCTGAAATAATAAACGCAGTCAGAAAAAGAATATAAAATTCATAAACCATATTAGACAAAGAACAGTCCAGGAAATGGAGTTTCACCTATAAATTTCTCCACTGTAAGTGGTGAAACAGCAGAAATCATAAATAATACAGGATTTTATGTTTTGCATTGTGTGAGTTTTATAGAGTTCAAATGGAACATAATAAGGAAACAGCAAAGCTCTCCCTGGGTACTTGATAAGTTGTGGGTTGAGTTTGCCTCATTGATGCCAAGTGAGATTTTTTCCCTCACTGCAATATTCATATAAACAGCAGGGATGCATTTAATTTCAAAAAAGCTATATATAACAGCTAATTATAAATGACAAGAATTGATTGATGTATACCTGATCAAGCATAAATTTTGTTTTAAAGGATAACCCTCTGTGGCCCAAATACTAGGTTTTGAGAAACCCTTTCTGCTTTGAAATTGCATGGGTTTGTTTTTTTTAATGTAGGTGGTAAGTCTTCAAAAGCAATTTGGAGAGAGACTGACATTATACAGAAAGACAAATGAGAAAGTATTTAGTAAGAAAATAGGATAAAATGCAGTGATGAGGAGCAGAGCTTAGTGACCAGCTCCATTTTACAAGTGACCAGCCCCTTCCATACCCTTTCTGTCAATCCTTTCTTTGTTCCTTCTTGGTGACCTTGCCCTGCACATTCTTCCATCAGCTTGCCCAGTGACCTTCTGTGATAACCTGGACCCAGGGTTTATTTCTCAATCCCCTGTGAGCTCCTGGTGTCCCTGCACTTTCCTGAGAGCCCTCACTTTGTGTGCCTCATGTGCCTGCTTTCAACAGGTGCAATGGAATTTGAATAGAATATGTGAAATAGCCACTAAAACTACTGTTAGGACTGTGTGTGGCAGCACACAGAAGGGTAAAAAGCCTTTCTAATTTACTCAGACAAGGAAAGAGGCACATAGTCTGAGAAAGTATGTATTAGCAAAGCTTATAAATACTCCAAAGTTTTTCAATGTAACTTTTTTTATCGTGTTTATTGGAAATGTTTGTCCTAAAGCATAAAATCATTTTGTTCTGTCTCTTCTGTAAGCACAGTTACTCAATGATAAGAGCACATTGGCTGTGTAGGGGTGTCTGCTGTACCCTGACAGTGACTTCTGTGAAGATCAGAAACACCACAGCCTTGGCATTGCAGATATTCCTCCATAAAAAAAAATAAAAATAAAAATTAAAAATAACTATCAAGAGGGAGCATGATTCTAACTCTGTTTCCACTAAAGCCTTATCTGTTCACTCCAGCACAACACAGACTCCAAAACAACAGGTAATTTGTTGAATTACAGTACATGCTGTCTCTCTGTTCTGGGAGAATCCATTAAGCTCAATTAGTACCTCTGTTTCCATAGAGCCTTTAATAACCCTTTTTTCCAAGTATTTTGCAAAGATTAGTACTGTACATTTTCCTGACGCTTACAGATCACTGTTTTGTCATTTTTATACTTCTATATAATTAGTAACATTCTAAAATTTAAGTTCTTAATTGTTCTGGGGCAAATAACTTAGCATATTCATTTAGGATGCTGAATACCATAGCAAAGCTCTGGTCAAATGACTTTTTTTCTCCTACCAAGACTGAAGGTTGGAGTAGAAACATCTGAATAAAATTCTATCAATTAGCTGAGATAGAATTCTATCAATTAGCTGAGATAGATAAGTAGGTCATTAAATGTATTCATTCCATTAATTTTACTTTTCATATGCATACCTGAGTACCTGGGGATATTTTGATGGGTTTGTAGTGTGGGTTTTTTGTTTATTTTCTGTTTGGGTTGTTTCTTTGTTTGTAAGGGCAGGCATGGTACTATCATGATTTCATATTTTGTGAGAGCTTTATTTGACTGTTACACCTGACAAATGCAATGGAAAACTTGCTTCCCTTTCAGTAGCAGTAAAAATCTGTATTTGTGCACTGCTGTCAGGCAATATTCTCTTCCCCAATTTATGTAGATAAGAATCAAAAGACATCAAAAGGGCATTTTGTGTATACAAAATCTCTACATTTCTTTCAAAGGTGATTCTACCACACCTTTCTGATACTGCCAGAGAATTTGTATTTTACATGAAAGGTAAAATATTTTATTGCAAAACTCAGATTAAAAAAAATAAATCACACTGTATATTAGAAAGCTTAGATAACATAGAAACAAATACAGAAGGATAAAGTTTTTAGCCAATAATCTCATAGAATATTGTGGTTTATCACACATTTTGTTGGAATTCTGAACACATTTTGATGAATTCACAGAACTAAAATGTAACACATCAATCAACAATCAACACATCAAAAACAACCAAACAAAACCCCAAAACCAACCAAAAAAGCAAGCAAACAAATAAAACCCCAAACCAGCAAAAGCCTCCCAGCTTTATGTGTGGAATGGTGCCCACATGAAACTCAGTAACTTTACTAAAATTCAGCTATGCTGTTTGTCTCATATTTAGTAGATTTTATCTTAAAAACAGTACAGAGATAACTGATTTTGACACTTGATGGTGCTGGTCTTCTCTCTGTTCTGATTTTAGAGTTACTATATCCAGATATGCATATTACACTCATTTCTTTACTTTCTGTAACTGGCAAAAATTTAAACATAAACTCACACATGAATTTCAAGACTGGTCAGTATTGCTCATACTCTTTGCTGGTGTAATTAGAATAATTATTGACTCCAAGAGGAGCCCAGTTTGATTGCAATGCATTTTTCAGCCCTTTTCTCCCAGCTAAATCCTGTATCCTTTTTGTGTAAAGAGTACGACTTTAAGCTCTGTACCTTAAATTTAAACACATCTGCCATCTGACTTACCCATCTAAAAATCTACTACAATAAAAGAGCCTTCTGATTCATAATTTAAGCAAGTCTTTAGAGGAAACTATTACATTTGTCTCTAAATTATAAGTGATAAGAAAGAGATAGTTATTTTAGATTGCCTCTGGCAAAGAAAAATGCAATATAAAAGCACTACAAAGAAATACGTGTAAAAAGCTAAAATAATGTAGCCATTACATTACTATTTAATTTTTCATGAAACTTCTGCAGGTACTGAAAAAAGATAAGTGAAGCCTTTCAAGCAAGTCCATCAAATTGTAAATGATGACAAAGAGCATTGAAAAACCTGTGGGGGAAAGAGAAAAAACACACGTATTTGCACAACTGTGGCTAAAAATAATGTTTAAAACATAGTAGCTGCATCAAAAAGTTTCTTTTTTAATGTCTTGCAAATTATGTAATGACTCTCTTCTAATAGTGTAAGACATTATTTTTTTTAATTTTCTATGTATTTATATTAACTATTAAGGTAAAATTTAGAAAAGCACTGGACTGTGGAGTTTATATTTTGCTTTAAAGACCACTCAGCCTTCAGTTTGAATGAATAGGAGCTTATCTTGAACCATGCCTTAGAATGAATTTCTGGTTTTAATGAATACAAAGGGTTATTCCTTTTTAAGTGAAATTTTCGTATTTATAGATGGAGTTTTTAGGAGAAGACAAAGATAAAGGACATGCACCATCTAAACATTTTTCACATATCATTGTGAAATGAACTGGTATTCAAAAAGTCAATGACAACTTAAACGTTACTTAAAAATTGCTTTTTAAGTATTTATTAGTGTTTTGATCTGTAACTGATAAGGGCAATGTCTGTAGTCTCTGAACTTTCTGAGAACCTCAGACAGCTTCGCGTTTTCACATAAAGTTTATTTATGTGGTCAGAGTTATCACTGTTATCTACCCAGCAGATGCCACTGCAACCCAGCCTTTGTGCTTTCCTCCAGCCTTGCTCAGGGCAGATATCACCAAGACCATCATAAGAGGAAAAAAAATAAAATTTTTACACACATTGACTACACAAGTATGTGTCTTTATAGTCTAGGATGGATTGCTTGTCCTAAATGTCTTTATAGTCTAGGATGGATTCTTTGTCCTAAACGTCTTTATAGTCTAGGATGGATTGTTTGTCCTAAGTGTCTTTATAGTCTAGTGTGGATTCTTTGTCCTACGTATCAATTTCTGGTCACTTAATAATAAAAAAAAATATATTAGTCCATCTCACAATGGATCTTGAAGAGATGCCAAAATCTGCAATCTAGCTGAAAATAAAAATAATTCACCAATGTTTGAGTAGCTGAGCCTCCATTTCCCCACTGGAAGACTCCAGGAGCAAAAAAAAAAAACAAACCAACCCATAGATTTGGTTTGGGGTTTTGTTTTTTTTTCTTTTCCATTACTTTTTCACATGATTTAGGAAAATAACATTTGTAAATGGTAAATTGGAAATTACTGACAGGTTTTGTGTAATGCTACTTAAATATTAGAAATCCACAGCTTTCTATAGCATAACCTGACATCTTAAGCAGTTGTTTTGGTGAATTTGCTCCAGGAAAATCAAAATTGAAAAAAATTCCAACAGCAATCAGTGACTAAAAATAATTAAGCACACAGGGGAATAGACAGCAGGATCTTGGCAATGTTATTCTCCCATTGTTTGTTCTGCCAAACAAATTCGGGCCTGAGGGGTTTTGGATTTGTATCAAATATTTGGAAACAATCCTGTCCATTTCCTCGCTGCATCTGATTTTCTGCCTGTTACCAAATAGGGCAGAGCATCTGAGAATTCCTCTCTCACAGTGAGATTCTTTTGGCCTTGAAAATTAGAAATGGTGAAAACATGAATGACTTCGTTGTTTCTGAAAGCAATATTGCAAGAAGAAAGAAGAATATTTATGTATATGTGGCAAAAAAAAAAAGTAAATGTTTAGTGTAAATAATCAGTTTTTGGAAAAAGTCTGGAGACCTTGCTACGTAAGTGCAGAACTGATAAAATGCATTTCTGTACAGAAACTCATATACAGGTCATACTCAAAAAATGAAGTTACCAAATAGATGTTTTGAGCTGTCTCCCATAAGGGTGTAGTCCTCAAATACTAGAATTCCCCTTTTATCTGCTGCTCTCTCAATATTTAAGTGCTGTAAATAAAAAAATGAAGGGAGAAATTGGGGCTAGTACAGAATTTGTCAGTCTCCTGGCTAAACAAGTTGGCTTGTCTTGGAGATACTGTTGCCTATTTTAATCTATAGTTTGGGTTTTAAGTAATGCAAAGGCACTGAACAAATGAGGAAGACACTAATTAATATTCATTTTATAAAACTAAACCAAGCATTAATTGAAGTGAGAACAAAATTAAAATGTTGAAGAATAATTTCTTACTACTGTTCTTTCCTATATGAAATGGATAAAACCTTATCCAAATATATCCTTCCATACTTATATATGAATTCTATATGAATGTAATCCCAAATAGATCTGTCCAGATAAAAATATGGAAACTCATCCAAATGTAATAGCTGGCTTTCAATAATTATACTCAGTTAAAGACAATTCAAAGCTATACAATTTCTGAGTCATTAAATTATTTCAAAATTGTCATGGAGCAAGGTAATCAGTATCATGGAGCATGAGAACAAAAGAGGAACAAAAATTTCAGTTGCTAAAAGCAAATAAAGAAAATGAAATCTTTTCTTGTGTGAATAGCAGTATTGTTTGGTAACCTGCAGATGTAAATAGCTTTCCATTGCTGTGAATGTAGAAAGATAAAGAATAACTGCTGTTGGATGAAATAAAGATTTTCAATTAAAGGAAGGGCTTCACACATTAAAGTGTATTATTGAAGAGCAGGATGTGAAATATCAAATGATTGCAGCAGAGATCAGCGTTTTTGACCTATTATGTGTCTCAGCCACTGGTGCCAGGGATGATTATAAACTCAGTGTTAGACAGAAACACAACACTTGCAAAAGATTTTTGTTGCTAATAGGTAGATTTTTTTAATAATTAAAGCATGTTTTTAAAGATTTTTTTAAAATTTGAACTCAGCTATTGTCATATTAAGTTGTGCTCACAAAGAATGGCTTACAAGACAATGAAACAAATGATAAGTTAGAAAAGTATAAGGTTTAACCACTTACACAGTTCCACCACACAACTAAAATCCAGTTGTGCTTCCTAAAACTATTACTGTTCAATACTTTCTACAGCAATGAGGAGTTTTGGAAGCAGCCCATCAGCTGAGTTTGGGGGATATCCAGTTTGAGGGGTACTGAGATGTTTGTTTGTACCTCTGCTGAAATGAGGCCTTCGTGATCTCTTCAACACAGGTAAAAATGAAATAGAAGTAAATGAAGAACCATGCATCTTACAGAACAGGTTTTTGGTCAGGACATTCAGAGTTCACATCCAAGAGCTTCTTCATGGTAAATGATGAATTTTTAATGATTATTGTATATACATATATGTACACATCATATGCATGTACATATATACACATGTATACATATACATGAAGGCATTCAAGGCTATCACAACACAGGTAATTTAGAAGCTGTATAAATTTGTTTTCAAGACTTTTGCTTTCACCCTTCCCTTCTGACAGGAAGAGAAACAAAACTCTTGTGACAGCTCTCTCTCCTGTAAAGCTGGGGCAGAGTTAGAATCCATTGCATGACTTTAAGCAATCTAGGAAAGGGTAGCACAGATTCACTTCATCTCAGAGCTGTTAGCTTTGATTTAAGGTTGCTTTATCTTGCCAGAAGTGTAAAACACAAATGAATAATGGTGAATGGGCTATGATGTCATACAGAACTAATGGCCATTCAGCTGAAACATTTAATTAATATTGCACATAAACAATTTTACCTGTCACTGTAGGTCTGACCTTGCAGTTTTCAGGTATGGGCAGGTAGGTTAAGAAATAGGAATACACAATCCAGAAGTAAGGATATTTGTATCCTTGACATGTGACAGGACAGCAATAAAGGTAATTGAAATATATGATGCATTTGGCATTGATGCAGATACCTAATTTTGATAGTGTAGGAGAATGACCGATGTGACATTTTACTCATTTTCTTCAGCTGGAGCTTGCACAATTTCTCAAGAGTAAATGACCTTACAGTATTAGATAATATAGTCTTGACCCTGACAATCATGAAGGCTCAGAGTGTGAATATGCAGTCAGCAAAACAGCCTTACTAAAATTTAGCTCCATTTTACTGTGGGGTAAAACCAATTAAAAGTCTCAATGATGATGCCTGATGGCCGTGACACCCTCAGTGCTCCCTCAGCTGCTTCTCAGTTTCTGCTCCATCTGCTTCCAGCATTTTCTGTGTTTCTTGAACATGTTTTCTGTGTTTCTTGAGCATGTTTTCACTGAGGTGCCACCAGCTTGTCTGAGGGGCTCAGCTGTGCCCTGTGGAGCCAGCTGGAGCCATTTCTGTGTGGCACAGTCCCACCTCACAGAGGATAGCTGAACACACAACTGAAGCTCTATCTACATTTATTTCTAGCCACTGTCAGATCCAATGAGCAATCTCGGAGGACACCTTTCTTCCTCTGATTTACAAAACACTTGTTATTGACTGACTTCTTCCATGTCCTGAGCCATTGAAATATGAGGTGCTCTTCTTAGTGTGCCACCCCTGACATCATCGTAATTTCCATTTCATTTTACCTACAGTGATATCTTTTATCAGTCTTGTTTTGAATGTCATTTTATATTTCCAGTTAAGAAATATTTTCCTCTTACTCTTCCTATTTTCTACTGTGTCATGTACTTGCATATTCCCTTTTTTCTCTGACTCCCTTAATAAATACCTTAGGTTTCTTTTACTTGCATTTTTCTTGGAACAGCAAGCCTGCTAGGGTAGTGGGAGAAAACTTCAGAGCTGTAATTTTTGTAATGTCTGTTTGTTTGAGCTTGCTGTAGCACAAACAGCTTGCTCTAATTGTACCAGATAAATCACTGGAAAAAGGCCACTCTAGTTCCTAAATTTTATATCAGCTAAGTTGTCCCCTTTGGTGTTTTAACTTAATGAAAGAAGTTAATTGATGCAGAAATAGTTTGGCAGCACCATTATTTGGAGAGTCTGAGGCAGACTGAATGATGATTGCTCTCTGAGTCTAACATGAGCTTGATTATAAACCCATATCTGCTAAGAGAGAATACAGTCATCACTTTCTTCCAGTGTTCATTATTTTGGTTTGTGTCTTCATTATTTCAGTTTGTGTCCTCTTGAGGCCTTCCCAGAAGTGCAAGTCTCTAAATTCCAGCCCCAGTCTTGACATTGTGATGCATGTTAGCAGAAACTGCTGCTGACACAGTGGCACACTTAAGTCAGCAGTGGTCTGTAACCCTTTGGAGATATTTCTTTGTGAGCTGCTTTATGGTATTAGCAGCCAAAGTCAAAACAAATGTTTACATTTATGTCAGAAAAAATAGGTTTACAACATGACACACATTTATATCATAAATCCTCTATTGGTCTTTGCCTGCCTGTGGATATATCATTCCAGGAGCTGGGCTTGGATCCTCCTTGCTCATCCCTTCCCGTTCAGGAAATTCTATGATTCCCCACTTCATCTTTGTTCTTTGTCTTGGAATGAATGGTCACTCACCTTTTCCTTTTTATTGGAATGACGTGGTCACTCACCTTTTCCATCTGCCTTTCTTTAGGAATCCTGGAGTTCTCATCCAGCCCTTTGCATAGGTCTGTAACTACAATGCAGTTGAATCTGCTCTTCAATGCAGTTTGTCTGACACTAATAAATTGTGGATTATGGGAAAATTAACAAATACCAGTACAGGTAGAAGTCTTCCACTGCTCTGTCAGAACTGAACAAAGGTCACTGTTGTCCTGAAAAAAGGTCACTATTGTCCTCTAGTAGGGAAACTGCATTACTTGTACTAAGATGTTTCAGCTCATCGAATCTAAACTCATTGTATACTCAAACTAAGTCTACCGCATAATTATGGAGAATAATTCTTATACTGCAAATATAAAAAAGACTAATTAAAGTCTCTTTTTCCTTCTACACATTATAATTTTATATTCATTCCTTTTTCATGCCTACTTAAAATATTATTTGACAAAAACAGCTTTGCTAATGCCTAACTAAGTTCTTTCTCCTTAATAGTAGCTTTTTGGGAATTTTTTTAGCAATAAAATTATTTAGGATCTCTTCTACACTGAGGCCATCTGTATGGCTAGTCAACAGGGACATTTCTTTGGCAGTACTGTATTAATTATATAGAAAAAATGAAATGTGGAATATATACTTTGGAATGCAGACTGATAGCAGAAGAAATACTCATTTACAAGCATTGTTTATCATTGTAATTCCCTCAGTGCTGAACATAATAGGTCACATGTTCAACAACAGTTGACATTTAACAGGGTTTTCAAGGTAAAGAAAATGCCAACCATGAATATCTCAAAAGTGCAGAAACAGCACGTGGATAATGAACTAATTTCAGAAGTGATCAATGTCTCCTGCAGCCATCCTGTGATCAGGAACAAATTCAAGAAGGAAAGTGGATGCAACATCAAAATGAGAGAGAAATAAAGTGGTACAGAGAAGTCTATGCCTCCTTCTCAGTTCTCTAAATTAACATCTCCTTTTGAAGGATAGGAAAAGATCCACTGAGATCTTCAGGCATTTAGATAAAAGACTTCTGCACCTTGCAAGAAACTCTATATTTGTTCAGAGAATAACCAAAATTCTCTTTCTGAAAAGGCATTGATTTTAGTGCTTCAAATTTCCTTATATTTTTTTAAACATTAAAACTAATAGTGTACATTAAGTAATATAAAATATAATAAATATTATGTTTAATGTAACCTTTAATACAAATCATCTGTGTTGACGTATTCAGTATATGAGAGAGCATTCTGACATTCAAGAAATGCTTTTAATGAATTCCTTTTGCTCTTCACAGAAAGAATTAACTGTGTTTGGGTAATATGTTGGTGTAGGCTGATGGTGGAGATTAGTAGGCTGTGTAGTGTGATGTTAGTTCATAGGTGTTTACTGATAAATTACAAGAATATAATTAATATTATAAAATCTGTAGACCAGTACTTGGAGAACTTTCATATAAGGGAATAGTCCCAGTCCAAAAGTTGCTAAAAGAACTCTCTCTCTGCTTCATTTGTTATTAAGAAATGGTACCATTCAAGAGTTTGCTTTTTGGCAACAAAGAATCCATGTTCTTTCTTTACAGTTCTCATTAGAAGCCAAAGACTTCCCTTAGGTGTTCCTGAACAAAGTTCATTAATGTTTACTTGGGAGTGGAGGAAATCATAACTTCACAACAGAAATATTTTAGAATAAATCCCACATAAATTATTATTTTCCTAAAAATTATGATCATTTACATTATGAAACTACCGGTACTAATAATTTTATATTTGTGTCACTAACAGCAGATTTTCATCCTTTTTTTGTAACTTAAAAGTACGTGCAGGAAATTTTTCTTTTGTCTGGTTTTGGATTCCATTTGGGATTTTAGCTGCAGTTTGCTACTGTGTGTAAAGTGAGTTCATCGGTCTATGAAAAGAGACACACTGAGGAAACCTCTGCCTCAAAATAAATTTCCTTATTAGTCCCACACTGTGCAAGCTAGTGCAGTGCTCAGAACACTGCTGCAAAGCAAATGCTACAAACTGCAGCACATTTATCTTTCAAATGCAAACACCGTCTTAGTATCTCATTGTGAATTTAGAAATGTAATTCCATAATTTTTCCATGAGGAAATAAAATAAACATACAAAGAGGGAAAAATAATTTAAAAAGCAGTAGCCACATGTTAGGACAGTTGGAACCTTGACTTCATTACTCTTACCCAGCATATATTACTCTCCATAATTAGGGAAAAAAACCCTATAACTAACCCAATTCCACTTCTTGTGAAGTTCAGATTAGACTCTGACTTTGTACTTTTCATTTCTATAAATAAGGATTTAAGAAATTCAAAGAGTATTTTATTTCCTTAACAGCTCACAGAAATAAGAACTAATGTATATTTAAAAATCTGTTTAAATGTATATTTAACCTTTAGTTAGTAAACTCTTGTAGAAAAGAAACTAAAATAAACATGTTTTTATGTATGCAATTCTGGGTTTGTTTTCTGCTGTTTTGTTGTAGTACTTTGTATAGCTAAAAAGGATTGAGTTCCTTCTAATTCCTCATGCTTAGGAATTCTGTATTAAGACCATTTCTTTTCTTTTGTCCTGCTTGTTATTCTTTGAACTTAGGTCTCCTCAGGCACTTCAATATTTTCTATTGACTCTTCTCACTTTAATTTAATTACTTTTTTTTTTTCTGAGACTTTGCAGAAATGGAAAGTATATACGCTGTACTGAATTATATTTCTTACTTGACCTTTAAATATTAAAAGATGAGAAAAAGTAACTTGAAATAGATTCAAACTTTAGATCTGTGATTTTCTTTGGATCCCATTAAAAATGAGTATTCTTTTTGAAGTAGGGTTGCATGCAGGAGCTGTGAATAAAATCAATAGCAAACAGCAGATTTAGTCATAATGTAATATGAAAAACAGGAATACTTGTAGTGGTATGTGAGCTCTGAAAGTGAAATAAAATGAGGTGAGGAAGGGGCATGATGTTGCTTAAAAACCCACTTAGAGTTTATACATGAATCCTGTAATTTCTTTACAGAAGATCTATACTTCAGCCAAATTTTGATTGTCATGGGGTCAATAACGAAAACAGTTTCATTTTAGTATCTCTTTGCAATGATATGAGATTAAGACTTTAAGACTCATAAAGATAAAATTTTTAACTCTTGTAAAGTTTTTTTTTATGAAAGAATAAAACCGAAGAAATCCCTGTTTAGAAGGAAAATTTTCTTTTTTCATGATCATTCAGTAAATAATAGTCCAATTATACTGTCATACAAGTAAAATAATGTACTTACATCTCTCCTAGTAGGTTTGTGGTGTCATTATTCACACAAGAAGACCCTTTAAACATGATGAAAAATTATGCACAATTTTTAGTAAAATATAAAATTTGGCTAGTTTAGGGACTAAAATAATGGCAATAACAGATAATTTTTTTTATTAGATAGGCAAACATAAATTACTCTTATTCTTCTTTTATTTGAAACACTGGGATCCTGACCATGAACTGATGCTTAAATGCTTTTGAAAGTACTCTCAAAGGAAGAAAGGAGGAAGCCTACATAAGCCATGGGGAAATGATTTTGTGAGGTAACACTCCACCTAGACATTCACAACTCTCTGGGGTTGGATGGACTTCACCTGAGGGAACTGGCAGAAAAGATGTGGGGGGAAGGTGTTTAATGATTTTGTTTCTCTTTACCCTATACCGATTTTATAGGTAAGAAATTTGATTTCCTGCAGCG